>JAIVFH010000041.1:0-278154 GCA_025765595.1 Obelidium mucronatum
TAATGGGAAGTTTTCCACCGATTAGGACCCCTTGCACCTGTGAACAAAAAGCAACCAAGAACATTTATTTACGCCGCTGCACAATGCAGACTATAGCAACTAAACTGCAGAAATCTCTTCCATTGCAATATAAACTGTGAAACCATGAGAATTTTCAACGTAACATAATTATCAAAATGAAAATTTTCTCAACTCTGCACTTGCACATATTTCCATCCCCATTAAAACTTCATGGCAAATTGTTTTCCCATCATCAATTTTTTACCCTGCATGTTTATTAACAATTTTAATACGCGCCTGAGAGAGAAAATTTAAAATTTATCACACAAGAATACTTGCCTCACCAGAACATCTTCAAAGTCACTGCCATTTCTAAACTGCACTATGTCAACTTATATTAATTCTTGATTCCATGCAAACATAGCTACTTATTTTGTAGTGAATAAATTCCTGATTGTGAAATCTGAAGCATTAATTAACTTGATTTGAATTCCAAAAGGTAGCTCAGTCAAATAGAAATAACAATGGAATAATAATGATTTGTAACATATGTGAGACACAACTTTGTATTATGTCATTCATTAAACCCATTGAGGGCACTGGGCAACAACTTTTTCCATTTGAGTGAAATTTTTGGCAGAAAATTTCAGGATGAAGGCTCAGAGAAATTTTCTGATGACTTCAAACCCCACCAGATGCCCAAAGTTTTTGAGATTTGGAGTCCTAACGGGGATCCTAGTAGAACCCCTAGCCGCGTTTGACTAGCTTTCCGACTAGGACTATCAACGCGCTATTAGCGATGGGCTGAAAAAGCCGTTAGGAGCTGTAAATCCAATTGGAAGTGCATTTGGAGCTCAATTGGAGTCCGTTTGGAGTGCCGTTAGGCCTAACGGACAGCCTAGTCCAATTCAGAGTCCGAATCGGACCTGAATTGGTCCCTAGTTGGACTCCGAATCATTTTCTGAATAGGAGTCCGAATAGGGTCCGAATCGGGAGTGCCGCTCGCTATAGTACGTGCCTCCACTGACAGCAATCATTCCGGCATCCACAAGAATTGTTGTCACAGTGATTGCCACAATTGCAAGAGGCATTGTTGTCATTGCTTTGGGCAATCTTTCAGAAGTGGCTGTCAGCAAGTGATTTCAACAAGAACAAGTCAATAGCAGATTAGCAGGATCAATTCAAGGCAGAAACAAGGCTGTGCAAGTGGAAGTATTGCGCGAATTGTAGTTCTTGCTGTAAATTGCCAAGTTGGCAGATTGAGATCAAGCCTGCCAACCTCTGGATTGGAAAAGCTACGTCAATATCAATCAATGATTGTGCTTCCTTGAACTTGCACTATTGGGCTCATCCTAGGACACTGGATGAATTTGCAACTCGCAGGATTGGGACGATGAGTCCACACCTTCAAGGAAGCCTGTGGTGAGTGATTGATTCTGAAGAAAGCACTGCCATCATTTTTGTCCCCTTCTTCAATGTCTGCGATACATTGCCTTGATTCCTGGGGGGGTTACCTTCTAACAGGCCCTTGACCAGCTTCGGAAGTCAAAATGACCTGGATGCAACTGTTTGACATTTGCAAAATAAGCGGAAATGGCTGGATGAGAACTGCAGCAGTTGCTGTGGTGGCTGTGGTAGTTCTTCTGTGTACGTACTTGAATAAAAATAATTGAAACAGCCTCTAAGCAAAATAACAGCTTGAATTTGTCCATTTTCTAAAAATAGAACAATTAAGAAAACAGCTTATAAACCCCAAACCATTTCAACAAAGTAGCAACACCTTTTCTATAAATAGAACTTCAAGGAATTGGCCTACAACCCCCTCAAACTCCCCCTTAACATGACAGGTTGACAAGCAACCTGCAAACAGAAGGCCAGATGGCAGGTGCTTTAGCCAGAGATCCACAAAAGGTATGGTGACATAGTACTGCTCATTTATCTTGAGGAAGCCAACTGACAGGATTGTTTTTGCTCATGTACACAACAGGATCCAGTGATTGACCATGTCCATGCCTGGGCACTGGAATACTCTGTCAGCCAAGTTAAATACTGTTTCATTGGTCAACAGATGGCCCTCATGTGGTTGTTGTTGTCATATAGTTTGACTGCAGACTTATACCTATGCAGGAATGGCATGACTTTCCACAACTCATTGGCCAGCACAAGAACAGCTCTTGCTTCATCTATGAAGGACATGTTGGTTATTTTTACTTTTGTTGTTCTGTGCATTCCAGAATGACTCCCTTCTTTCCAATTCATTTTTGGTAAGTTTGCGTTCAGCCTGGTGGGGAAAACCAACTAATCCTGATCAACGCGACACTCTAAGTCCAATATATTGGCAAGAAAGCATCCTTTAATTGTGTTAGAGGGTTTTCCTTTATTACATGTGCTTTCATACTTGGTGATATCACTCTCTCTTTGATCCCACTTTGGCCTGCCTTGCCCTTTCTTCTCCTTATTTGCTTGTTTCACTTTCAGCCTTTAAGCAACAGCTTGCTTTCCTGCTTTTGCTGCAGCCACTCTTTTAGCATCACCCTGCACTGCCCAACTTGACACCATCTTGGCCACTGCATCCCTCACCCCATCAAACATGCAATTGCTATACTCTTCTAGAGTTAGCAAGTCCCCTTCCAACTCTTGACAACCACCATTGGCACCCTTGAAGATAGTAGAGCGGTAATAAAACCAAACCATATAGTAGTGGTACTTAACATTTGTGTTCCCCAAAGGCACGTGTGCTTGCTGGAGCTCAATTGGAGTCCGTTAACAGACAGCCCAGTCTGATTTGGACTCCGATTTGGGTCTGAATTGCGCCCTAGTTGGACTCGGAATCGTTTTCCGAATAGGAGTCCGAACGTCCTAATCAGGAGTGCCGCTTGCTATAGTACGTGCTGCCAACATTACTTTGGTAGATTGCAAACAAATCTTGGTTTTGTGCTGCTCAAGAAACCCATCAACCCAATTGCTGGTAGTCCACTCTGAGTTGGGGTAGATATTCTGATATACACAACTGATTAAAAGAACAAGATCCAGCTTAGCCATTGGGTGCTGGGAGAAAGATCGGGCCTCCAGGAAGTTCACAATGTCTTGTTGTGCGTGCCATGGGAGCGTCCCCCGTTAGTAAGCATCTGGTAATAATCAGATTCAACTGTGTGAAAGACAATTGGACATTTGCCATCCTGGGCTGACACCTGTTCTTCTCTTGGACAACCTTGGTGTTCACAGGACCATTGATGTGATGGATGAATGCTTCAAGCTTGGCCCATTTCTTGCAGCCCCTGGATGATGCAGCATTTGCAGGAATGAAAAAAAGAGTGTGGAAACTCTATTGCTCTGGCTTCTCTACAGCTTTAGTCACCAGCCTTGGCGCTCCAGATGCATGTCACACAGTCACATTTTGACTCCAGCTCGCATTCTTTCTTCATTCAGAGATACCGGAATTTTTCCATTTGATATGGAAAAAATCATTGACCACGCCAAACAAAGCATTGCGGCCCCAGATGCCATCACCCCAGGTGCAGCTGCAATCCTCAAGTTGTTTGAATCAGTATCCATGATTCCAGCCCCAAACAAAGTGTCAGTGAAGCCGCAGAAGGCTGTCAAAACAAATCAATTTTGAAAGTCTCTGTGAAAGCCAACAAAATGAGTTTCAGTGTGCCGCTGATGCTAAAAAAGAAAAGAGTGAGTCAAACAGAGTTGGAAGCAGCAAAAGGAGGACAAGGAGAATGCCAAGCAGACCTCAAAAGATGCAAAGCGGTGTCAAGAACTCTGCTTGTGCATGGCAACGTGGAGATCCTCAGTGCTCTGGCTCTCTTGTAGCGTATGTGACTCATGGAAGCTGTGTCCAGCATGTAGGAAGAGAAGGGAGGAGGAGGAAATTGAACATGTAGCAGGTTGTAAAGGTTGACTGTGATCAGTGATTTCCTGAATCTGCAAAAGAAGGCAAATTAGGCCCTAACTATGAATAAGTTTTTGAATTTTTTTTTGAATTACTTTTGAAAAAGAAAATGGTGGTTTCAAAGTTAGTTTTTCAAACAAAAAAAGCTGTTTCTTTGATATCAAAACTCTTAAAAAAAATCGAGTTTTTCTGGCTGGGGGTTTCAAAGATAATCCCCAGCTTTTCACGGGCCGCCAATGCCCTACCAATGCCCTACCAATGCCCTACCAATGCCCTACCAATGCCCCGCCAATGCCCTGCCTTTCTTCAACTTGGCTCCTGAAACATGAGTACCATTTAAAGTGACAGAACCAGTAATAGGTTTGAATTTGGCTGTGATTTCCAGCCAGGAAACGATTGCGTTTTATTAAGCAGGAGTTTTGAGCTTTGGGTATGGTTTAACATTTGCAGCTGCAGCAGTAGTCTTAGTTGCAGCTTGAGGAATGAGGGCACAACCCTTTGGCATTGCTGCTTGAAAAAAATGACAGAAAGAAAAAAACGGGAGAAAAAAGCATCTCAGTCGATGTTTTTTTGAGAAAAAAACGATTTCTTTTGAGAAAAAAATAAACGAAAGAAATGCATTTTTTTGTAACTTTGGAACCCCCTATTATTTGACATTCAAATGTAACTGATAAGTAATGACTACAAATGAATGTGCAAACCAACGACATATCACCAACCCCGGCTGCAACACAACAGTATGTCTCTCAAATAGTATATTGTACAACACTGATTTGTTTTATTCATCAGAAAACCACTTCTGGGACACATAATTGCACACTGAAGACAGTCTGAGGCGACACTTTGTGATCACAACGCCAACACACCCTACTGTTGCGTTTTCATTCTAAGCACCCAGGAGACTGTGGACTAACATTCTTGTTGCTAGGTGAGCAGCTCTGTACCGCTTCAGGCACTTCTGAGCTCTCTTACATTGACTGGCCCTCTTGATGTGCTTTGGTTCTATTTCTTATGTATCTTCGTAGCTTTATTGGGTATTGATGGCTGTTGGTGGTGTCAGGAGTGGCATTTTTGAATGGGTTTTTTACTTTTGAGTTTTTTTTTTTTCAAAGTAAGAGCATCTCCAACAAGGGATTTCAAAATACAAAATGTGACAATATTTGAAAACACTTTTGAAAATGTTTCTCAAATGAGAGGGTCCAGATACTCCATACTGTCCGAATACCAATTTTAGGAGGTGACCTCTAAGAGTTTTACCTGAATGCACAGCGACTTACATCAGAATGGTGCAGTTTCAGTTATTTACCGGTGTGTTCGTTGAGTTCAAAATACACTTTCAAATTTTATTTTGAAGCAAAAAAATTGAAAAATGTGTTTTCCCGCTGGAGATGCTCTAACAACTTCATTTCTATTTCAAATACTTTTCAAAAAAAATTCAAAAAAAATTCAAAAACCCATTCACTCAAATTGGATTCTTCAAGTCTTTCCATTGAGACAACTATTCCTGTCATCAACAATCTCCAAATCCTGTTGAAAACACCAAATCCTGTTGAAAACACCAAATCCTGTTGAAAACAGCGCAAGACTTACGCGGTGTATTTTTCGGATTAGATTTTGTTGCTGCACTTCAACGATGTTTTCGAGAGGGGAGGAATGACATGGAATCTGCACATGTTGCTGAAGAAGTTAAGATTTTTGAACGAAAAACAACATATACTTGGGTTGAAAGCAGCAAGATAAGAAGCTTCCGGTTTCTGAAGGTGTGAAAGATTTTGAGGACTACCTTCAAAATCCGATGGATAGAGGGGAAACTGTAGAATTTCGTGATCACTTGCCAAGAACCTTGAATGGAAACGGAGTTTTCTACTTTGCTATGAGAATCAGTGGCACCCAAGGTCTAAAACTATTATTGCTAATGCAACGGACTTTAAAATTGTGACCCTTGTAATTTCCGTATAGAGGGCCAAAGTACCAAGTTTGCTCTTGCCAATTGGCTCTTTGAATCAAGGTGAAGGTCTGTGCAAAAATGGGGTCGTTATTGTTGGCGGGTCCATTTTTTTCTTCAAATAAAATGCTCTCCGGAATCGCCCGATCAACAACTGTTTACTCGGTGACAAGGGTAACTGAGTCCAGCAAGATGGATTTCGCAACTAATTTAACTTAATTCACGCGATCCGGAAACACTTTTCAGAGGACGCTAGCCAGTTCAAGCAGCGTCCTTTCGTCACCAAATCCCAAGTGGAAAGTGCCACTCGATGCCGAATGGGCTGCGCTCGTTAAAAAGGAATTAAAGGGAAAAGATGCAGAAGAAACTTTAACTTGGAACACGGCAGAGGTACGTTGGCAGTAGTACGACAGAGGCCAACTCAACGTTGCTCACTTATTTGCGAGGATGACTCACTCTTATTAATCGGTCACATTTGCAGGGATTTCCTGTGAAGCCATTGTATACTAAGGCCGATCTGCCGGATGCAAAGGATGGTGACCAAGGGGAAATTCCTGGGAAGTTCCCATTCACTCGTGGCCCGTATGCATCAATGTACACCAATCGACCGGTGCGTGTCTAAACGCATCAAATCACAGGCCTAACCTTGTATTATATTCTAGTGGACCATTCGCCAGGTTTCTTTGCTTTGGCCGGCCGTTTGATTTGTTAGACTGAGTTGTTTATTCGATAGTATGCTGGTTTCAGTACGGTCGAGGACTCAAATAGATTCTATCGGAAGAATTTGGCCGCTGGCCAGCAGGGACTCAGTGTTGCTTTTGACTTGGCCACCCACAGAGGGTAGGTCGTAACCGCGTAGTATTTGTGAATTAACTCGATTTAATAATTCTACAGGTATGATAGTGATCATCCACGTGTTTCAGGAGATGTTGGTATGGCTGGTGTGGCCATCGACTCTGTTGAAGATATGAAGGTGATCAGATAACATGGATTATTTCGACTCTTATGTCAAACTCATAGATGCTGTTTGACGGTATTCCACTCAACAAAATGTCAGTGTCAATGACTATGAATGGAGCCGTGTTGCCAATTTTGTCAATGTATATTGTGGCTGGAGAAGAGCAGGTGAGTTGATCGAAAGTGGTGAAACGTCCTTTTGACAAAATAAAAAGGGTGCCAAACAAGCAGAACTTGCAGGAACAATTCAGAATGACATTCTTAAAGAATTCATGGTCAGAAACACTTTCATCTACCCTCCAACCCCGTCAATGAAGCTGATTGGAGACATCTTTGAATACACATCCAAGGTTTGCATCATTTTCATTTAGTTGGGCTAATAGTCTTCAAGAATATGCCCAAGTACAACTCGATCTCAATTTCTGGGTACCACATGCAAGAGGCTGGTGCTGACAACGCTCTCGGTACGATTCGCATTCTTAGTCCAAGGATTCTTCCCATCTTCCACTGATTTGAATGTTTTATTTAGAGCTTGCTTTCACCATTGCAGACGGTTTAGAATATATCCGCACTGGAGTTAAAGCAGGCATGACTGTGGATGAATTTGCCCCAAGACTTTCGTTTTTCTTTGCCATTGGAATGAATTTCTACATGGAGATTGCTAAACTTCGTGCTGCTCGTCGTCTTTGGGCTAATTTGATCAAAGAAAAGTTCCAACCAAAAACCCAGAAATCTCTCTTGCTGAGAACTCACTGTCAAACGTCTGGATGGTCGTTGACAGAACAGGACCCATACAACAATGTCATTAGAACTACTGTCGAGGCTATGGCTGCTACTTTGGGTGGTACTCAGTCTTTGCATACAAATGCGTTGGATGAGGCTATCGGTCTTCCAACCGAGTTCTCTGCTCGAATCGCAAGAAACACTCAATTGATCCTTCAAGAAGAGGCTTTCATTCCGAAGGTGGACTTTTTGATCTGTTATTTTTTTTATGCTAACATGACAACTAGGTTGCCGACCCTTGGGGTGGTAGTTACATGATGGAATCTCTTACAAACCAACTGTATGATTCTGCATTGAAAATTATCGAAGAAGTGGAAGCTATGGGTGGTATGTCAAAGGCTGTTGATAGTGGAATGCCAAAGCTTCGTATCGAAGAAAGTGCTGCAAAGCGACAAGCTCGTATTGACTCTGGAAAGGGTTAGTAGACACCGTTGTTTTTTTGTACTGTCTGACTGGTTTTATAAATAGAGGTAATTGTGGGAGTTAACAAGTACCGACTCAAGGAGGAGGACAAAGTTGACGTATTGGCAATTGATAACAGTTCTGTGAGAGATCAACAAGTAGCGAAGATCAAGGCATTGAAAGAAGCCCGTAATGAAACTGAAGTGAGATTGAAGATTATCAGGCGGAATAAGTTTTAATCATTTTCTTTTCAGGCGCAAGCCGCTCTTGATGCCTTAACCAAAAGCGCCGAAACAAATGAAGGAAATTTGTTGGCTCTATCAATTAACGTGAGTTACGGTGTTAGATTGAAGGTAGTTGCAACTAAAACATGCGACAGGCTGCCCGTGCCAGATGCACAGTTGGTGAAATCTCATACGCGCTAGAGAAAGTGTGGGGTCGTCACAATCCAACCATCCGTGTTGTCAGTGGTGCCTATAAGTCCGAATATGGAGACCGTGATGAAATTACAAAAACCCTTGAAATGGTTAACTCGTTTGCCGAAAAAGCCGGTCGTCGCCCACGTATTCTAGTCGCAAAGATGGGACAGGATGGTCATGATCGTGGTGCAAAAGTTATTGCATCTGGATTTGCTGATCTTGGGTTTGATGTCGACATTGGCCCACTGTTTCAAACCCCGGCTGAAGTTGCTAGACAAGCTGTTGATGCGGATGTTCATGTTGTCGGCATTTCTTCTCAAGCCGCCGGTCACAAAACTCTGGTTCCTCAATTAGTGGCAGAGTTGAAGAAGGTCGGAGCCAGCGATAAGCTAGTCGTGTGTGGAGGTGTCATTCCTGCCCAAGATTACGCCTTTTTGTATGAAGCTGGAGTTGCTTGCATCTTCGGTCCAGGAACAAAGATTCCACTTGCTGCACAAGAAGTTGTCAGCAAAATTAGAATCTAAAGTTTTCAATAAAATTCTGCTTGTGAGACGATTTGCTTTATTTTCAATGAGTCTTTGGAAACAAAAAAAAGAGACATCGAGCTATCGCTTGTTTTTCCAGTAAGCCTTCACTCTGTCTGCCTCCTTTTGCTGTTTCCTGATTACTTTTCTCCGCACATTTTCATCAATACCCAACGATTCCCAACCCCACCAATTGTTCCCTCCAGTCCACTTATTTTTCAGCATTTGCTTCACTTCTTCAGCAGCCGTCTTTGGAGGGGGTGGTGGACACAGTTCTTTTAATCGTTTTGCTGGTGCCAGATTCCCCTCCTCGGCTAAATCACGCACTTTGTCCACCAGACTGGAAACATCATCAAATGAAATCGCCGGTAAATAAGAAGGATCGTCTCTAAACGTTGAAGCTGCCTCAATTGTATCCAGGGCTCGAGAAATATCATTGATCCTACTCTCACAACATCAAAAACAAAGCAGAACAAAAGACAAAGTAAAAACAAATATACGAACTTTGAATATCCCCTGATCATAAACGCAAATGATTTTTTCATTGCCTCTCGTCCTCTTCCCTCACTGACTCGAATTGCTTCTTTTTCAGTGGGTGTGCAACCAACCAAGGAACTCTCCCTTTCAGCATCCCATCTGAGATACTCATTCCAGATTTCTACTCCACGGGCATTCATCAGCTTCTTATCCTTTGAGACAATGTCTAAAATGGAGTGGTACGTCCATCCAGTTTTTGGCACTATTAGGGACGAATGCGCTTCCGACACAGATTCATTGGAAAAGGCAGCTTCGTTGTCTGTCCTGGTGTCTGAATTATCACATGCAAGTGAGACTGAAATATTAGCGTCCTTGGCATTTTCTGTAGAGGCTGTTGGTGCTCGAGGTTTGTCGTAGAAGGTATCAAAAATCTCCAAAGCTTTTGATGCAGCAATGATATTTCCTGGGGTTGCACAATAAATAGCCAAGTATGAATCCACTAGAGGTGATGTAACTTGAGCTTTCTCCAACGATACAAGAGCGTTGTTCCATAGACAGGCGGCATCTGCCATAATTGCGGATACCGTTACTTCAGTGTTGCTCAAATGAATATGTTGCAGCGAATGCTGGGGAATGACAGGTTCAATGAAGGTGTAAGAGGACTTGGGCTGAATCCCCGCCGCTTTCTCTGGCGAATGCCCAATCAAGAGCGATGGGGTTGAGGTATCATCTTCGTCTGCGTAAGGAGAAGAACTTCTCTGCGCTGAAATCGGTATAGTTGTACGCTTTGATGTCCGGCGCGCGACTCGGACGCATTGTCCCAAGGCATGAAACATATTTCGATAAACCGATGCATCTGGTTTCATTGATTCGTCGCCATTGGCAGCTTGGGCAATCGCCCAATTCCTGCAAGAAAAAGCAACAAAAAATAACAATGAAAATAAAAAGAGCATGAGAGAACGAAACGGCAAAAGAATATCGTCTTACCAGACCGTTCTGAGTCTTCCTAAATCTCCTTGAGTTGCGCAAACATTCATCAACACTTTACAGGCCACCAGGTTAACTTTCCATCCTTGATCCACCATTTGGCCCACGAGTCCCCATACTTCGCTGTAATAGTCTTTCCGACTTCCACATGCCTGCAAGAGACTCGTATATGTTACTTCTGTCGCTACCAAACCCCGTTCATGCATTTGGCGGAACAGCTCCAACGCACGCTCCGGGTTATTATCCAATGCACAGGCATGTATCATTAAACTATACGTTGTGGCATTGGGTTGGCAGATTTCTTCGTACATGTGATTGAAAGTTTTCCATGCTCGGGGAAGATCTTTCGTATCAATGCAGCCCTTGATCAAAGTGGTATAGATTTGGAGGGACGGATTCAGTCCTACAGAGTAAAGTTTAGCTTGGGTGTTCTTTCTAGGCTCTTTGAACCAACCCTTTTGCTTCATGGATTCATACACATCGAAGGCACTTTTGAGTTTTCCAGCGTATACACAGGCTTTAATCAGAATACCATAGGAAACGAGATCAGGGTTTAAAGTTTCTGGGCTTTCCTCTTAAAAAAAACGGATCAACAACCATCAGAATATTACAAGAAAACTGAATTAAGTTAGAGCTTACTGTTATGAAATTCTTTGAATACTCTTGCGGCATTCCTATAATCGCCGATTCGAGCATATGCGTCCATCAATGTATTGATGGCAAACGTATCCGGAACAAGGCCGTTGGCTCGAATCTTTAGAAATGCATCTTCTGCTTCCTTCACACGACCCATCAATGCATTCACTCGAATAACTTTTGTAATCTGTACGACAGACATAGAATCCATAGACCCACTTCCAAAAATGCCTGGCTCCGCCGTCAATTCTGATAACTTCGCAATCTCTCGCTCCTCCCGTGTGGTCCCAATTTCAGCGACAGGAAACTGACTTATGTAATTGTCGTCCACCTTCAGAAGTTGCATGTCATCAGTGTCCAGCATTCTATGAGTTGAATTTGCTGGCAATCGGCGGTGAGAGGCAACATCTGTCGAAAGTAGGGAATGTATGGCATCGAGTTCCAGTTCAGTCAGACCAGATGACGAACTTGAAACTTTGGCAGTGAGAAGAGCTTGGGTTTCTTTGGAGAGAGACGAATTTGACAACGAGTATGGAGTTCGAGAGATTGGCTTCAAGTTTGGTTTGGCTGTTTTTGGAAACGAATTCATCCGAGCCCGTTCTTGTTCTTTGAGGGACAATCTGAATTCTTTGAAGGATGGAATTTGCAGTTGGCGCAACAGATCAGCGCTAGGTAATCGACCCCGTCCGGTGCTGTACAATCGATGGGCCAGTGCCTCGGATGGAATCAAGCACAGCACTCGTTGCAGGTGCATTTTTGGTAAAAGCAAGAAAAAAAAAAGAAAAATCACAATGATTATTGTCGATGTATTCACTTGGCACTCAAAAAAGACTTAATATCAAACTCTTTGCTTCCAGGAGCCTTAACAACAATGCCCTTCTCGGTTGCAATAGCAGTGATCAACTCAGCAGGAGTGACCTAAGAATAAAATAATTTAACGTTTGTCAGACCAGATATACGCGCTACTCACGTCAAAAGATGGATTCCAGACATTGATTCCTTTGGCAGAAATGTGAACTGTCGATGTCGTAATATTTTCATCGCTTTCGTGTTCCTTCAAGTTGCCCTCATCGTCAACCACCTGTCCTCGAATCTGGACAACTTCAATTCCAGGGCGTTGTTCCTAAATGATCTTTCAGTATTTGTGTATCAAGAAGGCGTTTGAGAGCAACAAACAATTGGAATCAAGTCTCCAGATGCCAACGACAAGTCAATACTGGTAGACGGAGCAGCAACGATAAAAGGAACGTTGTGGTACTTTGCAGCAATAGCCAACTGGTAGGTACCAATCTTGTTCGCAGTATCGCCATTGGCAGTGACACTTGTGCCAAAACAACGTTAAGGGCAAGGCATTTTGCAATAACATACTGTTGCATACCGATCAGCACCAACAACAATGGCGGCGATATCTTTTTGAGCGAGCAACGCAGATGCCATTGAATCGGTAATAAGAGTGCTTGGAATACCTTCAAACACAAGCTCGTAAGCCGTCAAGCGACCACCTTGGTTGTATGGTCTAGTTTCCGTGCTAGAACCGATTCAGCACACTAGCGTACCCATACTACAAGGACACTTACCAGAAGGCCTGGTCAAGACGATCGCGTTGGTGCAGGTCTCTGATGATGCCCAGGGCAGTTCCCCACCCGGCAGTTGCCAGAGAGCCGGTGTTGCAGTGAGTCAGGACGCGCACGTTTCCAGCCCTGTTTGCCAGGATGAAGTCAGCGCCGGCGCGGCCAATCGCCTTGTTGTCGGCCACATCGCGCTCGAGCATCGCCTCGGCCTCGGCCAGGTACGCCGCCGCCACGGCCGCGCCGCTGGCGCCGGGCGCCGCCGCCGCGCGCGCAACAACGCCGTCGAGCCGCGCGGCGGCCTCAAACAGGTTGACCGCCGTCGGCCGCGACTGGCGCAGGTGCGCAAGCGACGCCGTGACGAACGCCGCCGCCGCCGCCGCGTCGCCGAACGACGCCGTGCGCGCCGCCACCTCGACGGCGAGCGCCAGCGCCGCCACGATCGCGATCGCCGGCGCTGCCAGTGCGTGCCGTCAGTGTCTCCCCCACACAGCGCACAAGCTCAAAAAAGACACACACCTCCCCGGACCTTCATGGAACGGATTGCATCAAACCCGAGCTGCACAGTGTTGCAGTCCTCGTAAACAGTCTCGAAAGGAAGAAGGAGCTGGTTGATGATACGCAAACTGCCTGATCGTTGCAAGGTATCCATGTGAGCAGCCTCATTCGGAATGCACGCAGCGTGAATAATGGGCAGAACGCTTCTTACCGCGCTTGTAAACAATAGCTTCCAGGGTCTTGTGTTGGCCAACCATTTTCAACAGATTTTGGGGAATGAGGAAATTATTGTGCACGCAAGTCTGAAAAGACCATTTACAGAGAATTATGAACTTGTCGGGAAAAAGAGCTCGAACGATCTATAGAATTCATTTGAGCGATCTACGACTTAATATTCTTTCATTATTGTTGATGTTGTAATACTTTATTCAAAAGAACCCAAAAATCACAAATGTCATCCCCACCCACAACTACAACCGTGGTTGGTAAGTGATTGTCCGCGACTTCAATCGATTTGCCTGATGATAAACTTCTTTCATATCTGTTTCTGGCTTTTGATGCTCTCTAATGCATGCCTCCGTCACATAGTCCTTGGTGCTTCAGGTACACTTCTTGTTCATCTCTATCCCTACATTAGAGAGTGCCCGCAACATATCTTTCTTGGACTTATCATTAAATTCAAATGGGAGGAGAATCTGGCGTGTTGTTCCTTATGGCCAAGCAGTTTGAAATCATTGTGGACAATGATGGACAGAAGTCTTCGGTTAGGGGAAAAGATTCCGTAGCTTTCAATGCATTCTTCTTCTGTTCCGATGGGGCACGAGACACTGTCTTCATTCGTTTGGTTCATTGAAAATGAATGCTAACAAACAGTAATATTCAAAGGTGATCTTGCATTCAAGAAGACGTACCCGGCTCTCTTTGGTCTTTACGTCAACGCATACCTTCCCGCTACAGTCCAGATCGTTGGATACGCGCGCAGTGCCATTGCTCTCCCCGACTTTCGTGCCCGCATAAGCTCCAAAATCAAGACTTCAAACCAAACTGCATTGGAATCTTTCTTGAACCTCTGTACATATGTTTCTGGAAAATACGATGATGGTCCGAGCTTTGCGAATTTGAATTCATTTTTGGAGGTTGTGGAAAGCAGCCAACATGGTGGTGTTGTGAAGAATGCGGACAAAACGAGAATATTTTACATGGCTTTGCCTCCAAGTGTGTTTATTCCGGCCAGCGGGGGTTTGAAGGCCCATTGTTATGTTGCAGGGGGTCAGAATCGACTTGTGGTCGAAAAACCATTTGGTAAAGATTTGGGAAGCAGTCAAGAGCTTGGTGTAGCTTTGGCGAAAAACTGGAAGGAAGAAGAGGTTTGGTCACATGGTGTTGCCTATTCTCTCTAAATTTTTTGTCTGTTCTTTGGCGCTTTTTTTAAACATTAGATTTACCGCATTGATCATTACTTGGGAAAAGAAATGGTTAAATCTTTGATGGTTCTTCGCTTTGCCAACGTAATGTTTGGCGCCTCGTGGAACCGGAACCACATCAACAACGTACAAATCACTTTCAAGGAAAAGTTTGGTACTGACGGTCGTGGCGGGTACTTTGATGAGTTTGGTATTATTCGTGATGTAAGAATTGGGCCACTTGTTTCTTTCCAGTTGTTAAAGCAAATTCCCACCAGATTATGCAAAATCATCTGCTTCAAGTTCTTACCATTGTTGCTATGGAGCGTCCAGTTACATTGAGTGCAGAAGACATTCGTAACGAAAAGGTTTGATTTTGATTCGCCTCCTTATGTTGATTATATACTTCGTCTTTCAGGTCAAGGTCCTCCGCGCCATTAAACCGCTTACTCTTGATGATACTATTCTGGGTCAATACACGGCCAGTGCTGACAAAAAAGAGCCAGGATATTTGGACGATCCAACTGTCCCACACGGTAAATCATGTTGCTCCCACAAGAAAAAGAAACTAACTCTTCCACCAACTTTTAGGATCTGTTACACCCACTTACGCTGCAGCAGTTTTCAAGATTCATAACGAACGCTGGGAGGGAGTTCCCTTTATTTTGAAGTGCGGAAAGGGTATGTATATCAAAAAGAGTGATGGAAAGACTATAACAATCAATGTTAGCACTGGAGGAAAGCAAGGTCGAGATTCGCATTCAATTTAACGACATTGCTGGAAACCTTTATCCCGGGATTGTGAGAAACGAACTCGTTATTCGTTTGCAGCCAAAGGAGGCTGTTTACATGAAGGTTTTTGTGAAAGTGTGGTTTTTATGCCGGCGTTCTCATCGATTCGAGTACAGATGATGAACAAGGAGCCAGGATTGTCCACCGACCTTCATGTCACTGAACTTGACTTGAGTTATGAGAAGCGTTACAAAGATGCCAAGATTCCAGACGCGTACGAAGCCTTGATTTTGGATTGTCTTCGTGGGGATCATTCGAACTTTGTTCGTGATGATGAGGTGAGATATATCTAGGACTGTCAATGCAAACTTGTTCTTACCATCGATTATTTTGCGTAGTTGGAACTTGCTTGGAAGATTTTCACACCACTCTTGCACAAGATTGAAGGAGAAAAAATTCAACCAGAGCTTTATCAGTATGGATCCAGGGGTCCAGCCAAAGCACAGGAGTTTATTGAAAGACACGGATTTCAGCGTGATGCCAACTACAAGTGGATCCCCAACACGCCACCTCGGTTGTAAGTGGCGATGTGGAGGGTTGCAATACGTCAGATTGTTGGGTGAATAAACAACGTGACATCGAAGTCAGTGCAATAAAAAACACGACAGCAAATGAGTTGGCAGCCGCCCCAAACCAACCCGTTCGCCAACAGCAACTTCACGGCGCCGCAGCCGATGCAGAGCGGCCCGACGCGGCGCAGCAACGCCGGCGCGGCGGCGGCGAGTGCGGCGAATGCGGGCGGGCGCGCGCCGGGGTTCGCGGCGCCGCCGCAGCCGCAGCCGCAGCCGCAGCCGCAGTACCAAGCCCACGCGCCGCAGCCGCCGCAGATGAACGCGGGCGGCGTGCAGCGCCGCAGCAACACGGGCGGCTTCCAGCCGCAGCAGCACCAGCAGCACCAGCAGCACCAGCAGCACCAGTTCCACAGCCAGCCGCCATCGGTGCGCGCGTCCAACTCAAACTCCGGCTCGGCCAACTACGGCCATGCGGGAAATTACCCAAACAGCAACAGCAACAACAACTACAACTACAACCAGAGTGCGTCGTCGTTTGGACAGCCGTTCCCATCCCCACAGGCGCAACCCGCGCAATTCAACAATGGCTACGGGCAACAGCATGCGGCCTTTTCACCCCCGCAAAATGCCTTCCAGATGCAACAACAGTCACAATTCAACAACAACAACAGCAGTGGGTTTAATCCCCAAAACCCATACGCGGACAAATCACAAATGGGCGGTCCAAATCCAAACTTGTTTGGTATTGATCAAATTCAGCAGTTCCAACAGTCTGCCGCTGGTCAGTTGGGAATGCAGCTTGGTCAAGAAGCGCTGAAGCAAGGACAAGCTGTAGTGAACCAAAACGTAAGCTAAGCGCACCCTTTTCTCATCTCCTTTTCCTTGATTACTTCAGTTTTGACTGAATTTGTATTTCTCCTTCCAAGATCAATCGATTCGTGAATATCCCAAAACTCAAATACTACTTCAACGTGTCCAATTCATATGTGTTGAATAAGCTTCGTGTCTTGGTTTTTTCTTTCCGTCAAAAGTCGTGGACTCGTTTGGTTGTTAGAGGCGAGAATTCAGGGCCAGCGGGACCTATTGAAGGGTTTAAACCCCCAAGAGAGGATTTAAATGCTCCTGACTTGTATATCCCCATTATGGCGTTCGTGACCTATGTTTTGATGGTCGGGATTACCTTGAACACTCGTAAAAAGTAATGTGATGGGTGTATGTTATGTTTATTGATGCAGAATAACTGCAGGTTTGAACCAGAAGTCTTGGGAATGACCTCGTCTACGGCCTTGTTGATCATTGCATTTGAAGTCCTTGCTTTCAAGTTATGCTGCTACCTCTTGAGTGTTGCCACCGATGTTCCCTTCTTTGATTTAATTGCTTATTGCGGATACAAGTTTGTTCCGTAAGTAATGCCACTCGAAAGGAATCATACGTATGATTTTAATATGTAACTATCAACAGTGTTCTTATTTGTCTCATTTTGAATCTGGTGGTTCCTATCCCTGCCATTGTTTACACTGTTTTGGCGTATTTGATCATTTCGTACAGCTTCTTCACGGTTTGTTTTGGCTGTTTGGTTGCTGTTTTTTTAGAAAAGAAGGGCAATCTTAAAATTCTTGTGTTTTATATTGTAGCTGAGAAGTGTCAAGTATCTTGTCCTGCCAGAATCATCGTCAACAACGACGCTTGTAGCTTCTCAACGACAACAGAGAATTTACCTGTTGTTTTTGTTTGTTGGAATCCAAGCCTTGACTTCCTTCTTTTTGTTCTACTTTTGATGTTCTGTGGGGCGAGCATGTGTTTGTGCCTTGTTTCAAGTGATGACCATAAAAATCTATTCACATTATCACACAACCGTCTTTTCCCTCAACAACTTTCTTGATACTTTTATAATCTGTCCTAGATGCAACCATCTCATTCACTTCTTCCACTGTCAGGTAACCCTGATACCTCTCCTTATCGTACACCAAATTCCTCAATTCATCACCCCCATCGGCCAAAAATAGAGGTCCCACTTCTTTCAGTATAGCAAACAGCCGCTGTAAGGGCATCAAGCGCAATTGAACGACCCAGTCATTATATCGATTGATGTCACTAAAAGTTTCTAGTCAGTTTAAAATAAAATACCATCAACTTTTATCATCAACTTTTATCATACCAAATCAACCGCATAGCTCCAGTTTGACTTATTTGATGCTTTTTAATATTTGTACACAACAGGCTTTTTTTTTGTGTGTGTGTGTGTGTTATGGTTTAGTTCAAATGAGTTAAAACTCACCTGAAAAGACGAACGCCAACTTCCCCAAAAAAGACCCCAAAAGTATCTTTGCTTGTAACACCTCTCAATAAATCAATATGCTTATCCAAACACTCAATCACATCCAAACACGCCCGCGTTGGTTTGAAGTCAAAAACAATATGAGTTAGGGGTTCAGTATCGTGACTGCTGTCATCACCACCACTAGTATCAAGAACAAGTTGTGGGTTATAATCGGCGGTTGTTTGAGTGGTGTCTAGGATCCGTGCGATTTGATCAACCAGATTCTGGATGGCCTTGTCCATGCCAAATGCAACTGTGTTATCAACGTCTCGAATGAAGGCTTTTTTTTGAATCAATGAATCTGATAAGCTGTTTCCCGAATCGATCCAAGGCCGCTGTGAAAACAAAAAACAGTATACATTAATAAACAAAAAAAAAAAAAAAAAAAAGAAAGAAAGAGTAAATTACCACACAATCTTCGAAAAACACTTCTACTGCTTGATGAATGGTATCAGTTGCTTGTACAAGTTCAAAGAAATGTATCAGATTATTTGCAGTGGTGGCTTTCGCCGACCAATTATTGACAGGCGTTATCCGCTGTAATTTAGAAATCACTCTACACAAAATCATGAAGATATGTATATATTTCATGTTTAGTATAGTTCCACGTGTAGACACGGATTCTTGAACCCCCCCTTACCTCGAAAACGCTGGCTGCAAGTGAGTTTCTCGAATGACACCCAATATTCGAATAAATTCCCTTTCCGCATTCTCATTCCTAAAAAAACAAAAAAAAAACGAGGAGCGTTCAGTTAACCAGTGTTAATTTTAATGACTCTCTCTCTCTCTCAAGCTACATTTTACTTGACTCCACGATGGCAGCGATCGCCAGAGCTTCTTTACTAGTTTTCATCAGATTCAAGCAATGTTCCAGAGACGCCATTGGCAAAGCGAAATCGTCGTTTTCCACTGTCGCATTGATGGGAGTCAGGTTCGACACCGTACCAAGGCCAATTTGGATATTATGATGATCAATTCGCAGCTTTGGAACAGCACGAGGAATCACGGTGCTTGGTTGTCGATGAGTGCCATGAATAGGTTCTTTTTTCAATGAAGTCGTTCTTGGTTTGATGGTACTCGATTTCTTGACAGGATGTACTTCCATCGGCGGTGGTTCCCGCACCGATATTGCCGGAGTTTGATCATCAGATGATGCAAAGAATTCGTTGAGGATCTCTTCGTCCGTCATTTTTGACGAGTTGTCTTGTGAGTGGTGCGCTGTTATTTATAAAACTTTATTGAGAAATTCAACCAAAAAAGGCCTTTTGTGTCCCAGAACAACACACAAAGGGATACAAATTACTACATCACGATACACTCCTTTGCTTCAACATACTTTTGGATCTTTTTGTAATCTGTTCTAGAAGCAAGCAACTCGTAGATTTCCTCCGGACGTAATGCACCTTGATATCGTTCTGAATCGTGGACAAGATTCCGCAGCTCATCACCACCATCTGCCATATACAATGATCCAAGTTCTTTCAGTACCAAAAATAAGCGAGGGACAGAAGCCACCCGAAGCGTTGTTGCCCATTCGTGGTATTTGTTCATATCACTAGTCGGTTTGGTTAAGAAAGCAATCTCACGTTTTTAATCTTCAATAAAAAACAAACCAAATCAGTTGTAACGCTCCAGACTGGCTCACTTGTTGCTTCTTCAAGTTTTTCGTGATGACACTGAATACAGATACGGGAGGTTAAAAAAGGGCAAGAAACTAAGAAAATAAAAATACTGCCTCACTTGAACAATCTAACCCCAACTTCACCAAAAAAGACTTCCAGAGTGTCTTTGTTTGTAACTCCATTCAACAATCGCGTGTGGGCATTCAAGCATGCAATCACATCCAAGCAAGCCTTGGTTGGCTTGAAATCATAAACGTGATTTTCATTAGACGGGTTATAGTCTGTTGGAAGCTGGGTTGTATCAAGAATATGATCGACTTGATTGACAAGAACTTGAATCGCCTTGTCCATTCCATGGGCAACATTGTCGTCACTACTGCGGTCGAAGGATTTTTTCTCAATCATAACATCCGAGAGAAAATCATTTTCGTCAATCCATGGACGCTGGCGAAATTTGTTAAAAATTTTGAATCAAAACACCACTCAAACCATCACAACTTACAACATCCTCAGTAAAATAAACATCCAACATCTGATGCACCAAGTCAGCAATATGAACCAGTTCAAAGAATTGCAAAGAATCAATATTGACGGCCTTTTCAGACCAATTGTCCACCGGTGTGGATCTTTCCAATCGAGAAATCGCACTAATAGCACAAATTAGTGATGAACAAAATTACCACCCCAAACAAAAACCTCCCACCTGCTGAAAGCTGGATTCATATGCCCTTCCCCAATCGCTTGCAATAATCGTACAAAAACTTTACCGGCGTTTGCTTTTCTGTATAGAGTGTGAGACGAAAAGTTCATGCGTCAAAAGCAACAAACACTACTTACAGTTGAGAATTATCGATCGCATTCGTTATGACTAGCATTCTACCCAACGACTCCTTGCTCATGTGCATTAAATTAAGACACAGTTCCAGTGATACTAAGCTTCCCAAACTTCCATCATCCAGGTGATACGTGACAGTATCTTTCGTATTCAGTCCACCACTTGAAGTTGTTCCTGCAACAGAAGTATCCAGGCTTGCAGTTTCGTTACCAAGAAGTGATTCTGACTGTCCTTTGCTTTTGTTTCCCATCAAGGCATTCCCCACAGACTTTCCTAGGGCAACGGGGGCAAAGAGAACCTTCTTGAATGTAGACATGACTTCACGCTTATGAGCCATGGCTTTCTCGGCGTCCGTGAGATACGATGCAGGTTGATTTGGTGAGCCAGCGGTAGAGCGCGCCTTCTTAATTGAGGAGAAAAAACAACCATATTTTAGGGGGTTTCAAAAAACTTATGGATGTTCTTTTCTAATTACCCGTGTATTCCACTTCTTCAATTCATTTTCGATACGTTTCCCCAAGTGATCCATTTCAACGGTCACATACTTTTCCCAATCTCTGGCAAAAATTTTCCGCATTGCATCACGAATCAGATCAGTTTTGACATTGACTTTGGCATCAGCTGTAGAAATAAATCCAAGAAACTGATCGCAACTGTGCACTGAGGTTGCAAGGGTGTGCAGATAAATGGCAACACCTTCACCGTCACGAGCGACGGTGAGTACAGAAATAAGATACTCGGCAATCGAATCTTCAAAGACTCTGGCGACAAATGTTGTCATGGCATCCATTGCTGGGCTGAAAACTTGACCAACAACTGTAGCTTGAGTGGTGCAAGAAGCCAATGTATGATCAATGAATTGAGCAAAATCGTCGGCAAGGGCATACCCTCGTGCCTTGAGAGATTGGATATAGTCAATATATGTTGATTACAAAGAAATAAGAGGAACAACATACTTCAGCGGTTGAAGTCGCGATACTGGGCAGCTTGGACGCCACAAGAGAAGGGTTAAATGTGTGATCGAAAAAGATTGGGTTCTTGGCGCAAAAAAGCTGAACACAACTAGCCCCACCATTCAATTCATAGCACGCGGCTGCATTGCGCTTCATTTCTGGAATCTGCTTTGCATCATACGCTCGTTCGAATTGACCAAGCAACATTGATTCGTACCATTCGATCGTTGTTTCAAGTGCAAAGTTGATATCGTCAGTATCGAGAATCAGTTTCGCTTTCGACAGCTTCGCAACACGGTTAAGAAGCTGTGACACAACAATCATATCCTTGTGATCGCGAAAGACTTTTGAATCCTTGGCATGAGAACGAAAGTCGAGATAGTAAGGACACAGTTCCGTGAAAATCGCTTTGAATGCATCGCGGGCGCGCAGCCCCTTGAGATGCGGGAAGTAGGTTCCGGCCTTTGTTGTCGTCGGCTTTGTTGACGCGATTGCGCGACTGACGGACGGCGACTTGCTCCGCTTGCCCGAGTTTGCGCCGATGCTCACCGCCGACGCGGTCTTCCCCGCGGCCTTCAGGCCGCCGGCGCCGACGACCAGCGCGCTCTTCTTCAGCTGCGGCAGCGCGGACGAAATCTTCTTTGGCGACGCGGCGTCGGACGGCGACAGCGCCGGGTCGCTCGCAGCGGCGGCGGCAGCGGCGTCGGGCTCGCTCGCGCTGACGCTGACGCTGACGCTGATGGCGATGGCCGCGGGGTCGCTGCCCGTCAGCTTGCCCTCGGACGTGTCGGTCGCGCTGTCCATCGGCGGCTCGTCGGCGGCCGCGTCGGCGTCGGCGTCCGCGGCGTCGGCGTCGTCGGAGGCGCCCGTGGCGGCAAACAGCGAGCCGGTCTCGAGGTACTTGACGTTGACGGTGTTGCCGGCCCCGGGCAGCTGGCGCAGCCGCGCCGCCAGCCGCTCCAAGTCGGCCTCGCTGGCGGGCGCGCCGCCGCTGCCGCCGTCTGCGTCCGCGAGCGGGTCGACGAGCGAGACGCCCAGGCTGCGCAACTTCGGCACGTACACGTCGTCCGCATACGACAGGATCTTGATGCGCCGCGACACCTGCGCCACGCGCGCGAGGTCCGCCACGGGCAGGAACAGAAACACGCGCGACACGAGGTCCGGCGGCAGCGACGTGAGCGTCGGCGGCGGCGCGGCCGCCTTTTTCGGCTTTGCAGTCGCGAACATGGTGAGGCAATAAAAAGAACAATCTCTTTCCAGAAGCCAGTGATCCAGACGAATCAATTAATTAACACAGATTAATACTTGCAATACATTCTCGATCGATTGAACGCGTCTTTTTGAGGACACTGCTGTAGACGTACTGGGTCAAACACCTTGCTATGACTACATTCCAAATTTCGAACCTCCTAGAAGCACAAATAATCAAAAGCAAGCCTCAATGGTCGAAATCCGATTAAGGGTGCCTCAAATCATACTGAATCACCATCATTAAGTTGCGCCTCAACCGAATGCCTTAAAAAAATTGCGCCTCCTTTTCCTAATCCATAAAAACCATCGTCCTTAGCACCTCTATTCTATCACACCAAGGAATCCTTTCCAAAAACCGAAAACAAAGCAAAGCTCTTTAATACATGGGTAAAACTACAAAGAACGCCACCGTCACTGCCGTCCAGCAGTCCATGCAACAACAGGCTGCCGCCAACATCAAGAACGTTGCAGCCCAGAAACCCGTCTCACGTCCACAAACTCCAATAGCCCAAAAGGCCGCCATGCCATTGGCCGCCAAGCCAGTCTTTTCCTCCGCCGCAAACAAGCCTGCTTCACCCGCCCCCACAGTGAAGGGTAATCCGCTCGCCCCATTGACCCGCGGGAAAGCTGCCGCGGGAATCCCAGACAATGTGTTTGGAAACATGTTTGATCTTCCTCCAAAGTGGGTCAATGCATGCAAACCGGCCAAGCCCGTAGCGCGTTTGCTCGGTGCCTCCAAGAATCACGCTCAGATCCAGAAGCAGCAACAGCAGCAAAAGAAATTCACACGCAAGCCACGTGCTCCAAAGAACTCGACCAGTGAGGTTTTTAATATTGCGTTCTTGTATCCCGAAGCCAAGTCTTTTGCCACTGTCCAACCAGTTCCACCCAAACGCGCTGCTGCGACAAAGAAGCCGGTTCAAGCCTCACGCCCTACCAGCGCACCCTCAAAGCCAGCCACTCCAAGCAAGGCCATGGCCCGTCCAACCACCGCCGGCGGTAAAACTCAGAAAAGCAACTCAAGCCCAGTCGACTGGCAACAAAACATTTGGGAAGACTTTTACACCTCCAACAAGCACCACACGTATGTCGAGACAAAAGCGCCAGCCAAGTCTGCGGCTCCCAAGGCAGCGCCCAACGTGAACACTGCCAAGAGACCGGTTTCTTCTGGTGGCAGAAAGCAACAACACGCCAGTTTAAAGAGCTCTATTCCAGCACCAAAGGAAGCCAAGAGTCCTGAAATCTTTTCCTTCTTGCATTAATCTTTTAACTTATTTGTCTCTTTCAAGTTTCTAATTATGGCGCCGATGTTTGTAAAAATGTGAATAAAATTTGATCAATAATTCAAATTGCAACAGTTCAAGGAGTTTTATTGAGCGTGCGTCACGTCAATCGAGTCATTAAACATACGTGTTGTTTAAT
Organism: Obelidium mucronatum; assembly: GCA_025765595.1. Classification (NCBI taxonomy): domain Eukaryota; kingdom Fungi; phylum Chytridiomycota; class Chytridiomycetes; order Chytridiales; family Chytriomycetaceae; genus Obelidium; species Obelidium mucronatum. Next base: position 24,205 of record JAIVFH010000041.1, read on the forward strand.
CGAGCCAACAAGTGCTCACCTGCCGTGACAGGTTCGTATTTGTTGGGGTTTTTCTCCGTGATGAACTTTGGAATAGTTTCGACTTTTGTGTCAGAATCAGGATCGCTAAAAAAAAAAAAAAAAAAAAAAAAAAAAGAAAGAAAGAAAGGATTAAGAATCGCGAGTTTAAATACCTCATGCACTTTTACTTCTCACCAAAAATAGGCAATACTGTAACGAGCAGGCAGAAATCCGTCTTCTCCCACAGAATACGGCTTAACAACGCGATGCTGATTCGAAGTCAGATAGTCATTCGTCCATCTTTGCAGCAAATCCCCAACATTGACAACAATTGTTCCTGGAATGGGAACTGCCCGCACAAACTCGTTCTTGCTGCGATCCAACACTTCCAATCCACCTACACTATCCTGGAACAAGAACGTGACACTTCCGTAGTCTGTATGAGCGCCGCATCTGCGACTGAAGTCGTTGATTTCTGAAGGTGGGCATTTCGGGTAATGCAAAAGTCGGAGCGTGTTGGTTCCGAGTTTGATGGCAGATTGGAAGAAATCGTGTTCAAGACCAAGTCCGATTGCAATGGCAGTCATCATTTTGACGTTCAGATTTTGCATTCGCTAAATCCAAGTGTCAAGACGCGATGATTGTTACTTAAAAATACAACAACAAAAAAAAGAGGGCACCTTGAAGAACGCATCAGACTTGTCGCCAAATTCTTTTGATGGGTATTTGTTCTTGTAGGGTATATCTGGATGATCCAATCCAATGTCAAAGGCTTCTTTCAAGTCCTTGTCGTAGCAGTCGAGATTATTCAAATATCGCATTCAGCCTACCAACTTACAGGACTTATTTGATTGAGTGCTACAATATCTTCAGCGCGTCCTTCCTTGTCCAAGTCACTCAGTTTCCTTCAAAGAAATGATTAGTTGCCATTTGAAGTCCGTCATGCTGTATTCTTACTCTTTTCCAAGACCTACATATCCTCTATTGGCCTCTGCAGTTTCCCATCCTAGGGACTCCTGCAATCAAAATGTGGAGCATTGTGGAGCAATTGCGAACGGGTGGCGTGAACATCAACATCTGTTTCAAAAAAAAAAAAAAAAAGGAGTCTCACAAACCTTCTCTTTCAAGTCCTTTGCAAAGTAATGTTTGGAAAGCAAAAACATGTCATTGATTTCTTCCTCGGATATTCCATGGTTCTTGAGGTAAACAAAGCCAGACTTTGAGAATGCATATACGAGTTCTTCGGCAGTCTTGTCCTTCAATGGACAAGACACGATGGACGGGCTCACTCCATCGATAAATGGTGCGAAATCGATTATGGGAATTGCTTCTGGCGCTGCTGTTTCGAGGGACAAGTTGTCCAGCTCAAATAGCTTGGATTGATTCATTCTTTTCCAGTAAATATTTAAATGGGCAAATAAAAAACAAATCAAAGGAACCACAAGTTTAAGAAAAAGAAAGTCAAAAAAAAGAAAAGAAAGACCGAGATCAAAATAAGATAAGACCGACACAAAACCGGACTGCTTCCACTCTACTTGCTGAATCTTCCCCATAATTTCCCCAAAGTCCCCTTCTCTTTTTCCTCTGCAGCTACGGATCCTGGAACTGGAGCTTCTGGTTGGGCAACAGAAACTTCAACAGTGAAGAAGACTGTAGAACCGTCTTTGCTCATGAGTCGCAGACGCATTGGTTGTCCATTTGTCACCTTGCTCAAGTCAATAGTAATTCCAGGAATCTTGATCTGTGAAACAAGTAATTCAGTTGGATATGAAGCCAGTAAGCCATTAGATCATGAAAGCGAGTACCTTGAATTCGTTAGGGTCAAAGAATGGGTTGAAAACCTCGAATCCTGGTATCAGAAAAAGATTCAAACGTAAAAAACCATGCAGTATATACTTTCGTAGGATTGCTCACCATAAACCAACTCTGGTTTGAAAATAGTGTCCTTTCTATTTTCTTCCAAGGAAAAGTACTTGCGTCTGTCTTTGACCGACTCTTCGCCTCCTTGTTGAATCTTTTCAATCAATTTGATTTCTTTGGCCAGAGCTTGTTGCAATTGCGCTGGAGTTGGTTGACTGTTTGTGTTTCTTCGGAAAAAGCTGCTAGAGCGAGTGGGTTCAGGAGTAGCAGGGCCACCAGCGGAGGCAGCTGCAATTTCCTCGGCAGTGGGCCCCAGTTCACTCATTTCTTCCGGTTCATCAGAAATCACGGGTGTTCCTGGTCCAGATGGTGGTACAGAGAAAGACAAGTTGGAGAGTTGGGAAGTGAGAGGAATCTTGGATTCTGGATTTGTTCGCTTGGACAACACATCAGCAGCCAATAAGCCATTAACGTTTTCAACAAGCATTGGTCTGAAAGGTTCCTCATCAATTTCTCCAGGGGGGACAACCGGTTTCCAAGAAGTAATCGTACACATTGCTGTTACAACATAGGATCGCATGTATGGTTTCTCAGCGTTGATATCCGAGTAGGAGCCAGCATCAGTCATTTGATAGAACTTTTGAAAGAGACCAATCATCTTTGGGGCAGCGAGAGGCAGGTCCCAGTCCTGCGACCACACTAATCAAGTTGTTTAAGAATCCCAAATTGGAGTTTGTTTCAACAAGTGGGGAATGGGGATAGATTAAAAAACAACCAACCCAGATCGTCGCCGGTCCACTCCTTCGCAAAGCGGCCTTGGAATTGAAAAGACATGAGACGCTTGCGCCCCTCAAAGTACGGAACAGTGGCGATCACTTTTGAGTCGTCAGGAACCACGCCGCGGAAGTTCTTGACCCGCACCAGCACATCGCCTTCGAAATGGTCGTTCTTGATGTGAATCGGATTCTCTTCATCGTTCGGACACGCGATCTGCAGCCTGGTCGCGGAGGCCCCGACTTTAACGGTCAGCGTCTCAGCAACAGACATTTTATGATTGATAACAGAAATCGATGCTGGCAGGAATAACAACAAGTGCAAGTGCAACAACAGCCGACGACGCGGTTGGACATGAAGAGCGCGACGAAGAAGAGGAGGAGGAGGAGCAGGAGGAGCACGAGCACGAGCACGAGAGCGGATACACGAGTGTCGAGGAGCCTGAGGATGGCCAGCGACACGATGTTGATGCGGACGCCGAGAGTGCGCCGCTGCTGCCGGCGTCCGCGCGCACGGCGCCGCCGACACTGGCGCCGACGCGGCGGCGTGTGCTGGCGGCGGTGGCGGCGCTGCTTGCGCCTGTGGCGGCGGCGCTGGCGTGGGCGGCGCTGCGGCGGGGCAGCGCACTGCCGGCGGCGGTGCTCTCGCTGGCGCACACGCATGCGACGGGCGCGTTTGCTGGCGCCGCCGCCTGGGAACACGTCCGCAACATCTCCGCCAAACCGCACTCGTTCAATGCGGCAGACAACCTGCGCGTCAGAGCCCACATTGTCGCCACTGTCTCCGCCTTCAAAGACCTGGCGAGAGAACAGGGCTTGCCGGACACGTGGCTCGAACTGGACGCAGGCGACAACGTGAACATGACCACGAGAGATGGCAGGCACTGGTACGAGTCGAACAATGTGCTCGTTCGCATCAACCCAGTGCCGGCATCGGCTGCAACGCGGAATACGCTCCTTCTCTCAGCACACTATGATACACAAACTGTTGCCAAGGGCGTTGTTGACAATGGAATCGCGGTGGCTGTGGCACTTGAGCTTATACGCACTCTCATTTACAACCCCCTGCTGTCACACCCCCTGATTATAAACTTCAACAATGGCGAAGAGCTTTTTCTGTTGGGCGCTGGAGCATTCACTTTGCACCCTTGGTTTCCGGCAATCACTGGGTTCATCAATTTGGATGGGACAGGAGCTGCTCCAGGAACACGTTCAATGCTTTTTCGAACAAATTCGTTTGACTTGCTCAAACAATGGAAACTGTGGACTCCTTTTCCTCATGCTTCCATTGTATTCAATGACTTTGTTTCTCAAGTTCCTTCAGACACCGACTACCGCGTTTATGTGGCATTCGGCCACTTACAAGGAGTCGATATTGCTTTTTACTCGTATAGGTATGTATTCAATGTGCATGGCATGGCAAGTTTTTCTTAACAAGTGAATTCAGGTATCAATACCACACACCAGATGACAGCACTGAGTTTTCATGGCCCATCTCTGTTCAACATTTGGGAGATAATGTTCGCGCTGCTGTGATTGGAATATGTAACAGCAACGTATTGGATACGCTGGCTCCAGACACCGCGGAAATTGAAAACCCAATCACTTCAAAACTTCCTATTCCAGACTTTGTGTATTATGACTTGTTTTCCCACTTGTTTGTCTCATCAGGCGCAAGCTTCAGACTTGTTGTTATCTCTATAGTAGCCACATCTTGTGTTTGGGGTGTTGCCAAAAGCGCCAAGGAAATTTACATGTTAGGAGGGCACAAGCGGTTTTTCCTACGCTTCTTTCAACCTACGTTTGAATCATATGCTCTTGTTATATTATCAACAATGTCGTGTCTAGTGGGAACTCTTGTGCTTTCAAGATTTAAGAGTTTCATAAACCCTGGATCAAGTTATGGTCTTCCAATCTTGAATATGATATGGATTGCATTTTGGATTTTTGGCTGCTTTGCCATGGTTCCCAAGATTTGGCCAAGAATTAGCGAAGCCTTGTTGCTGCGAAGTCGAACTCCCACCACTCGACGAAGTCGACGTCGCCGAACTCGAGTCAACACACCAACTCCCAGAGGTGTTCCACTACAGTCTGCCATGCAAGTTTCTAATGGACCGCCGCTTGAAAAGTGGTTGCCTTATGGCCTGCTGGCATTTTGGATCACGCTACTGCTACCGGCCTATTATTTTTCCAGGCGTGGGATAAATGCACTATTTTTTGTGACGCACTGGTCATTCTACAGTCTTTTGGCGGTTGGGTTCACTCAGCTTTTGTCTCCCATTGCGTTGAAGTGGTGGCGACAACAACGAAGCGCAGATATATCCCCCTCAAATTCTCCAACTACCGTTGAACGAGTCAACAGCCAATGGCATAGTCAAGTCATCAAGTTTTACGAGAAACAGATTTGGGGAGTTCAGCTGCTGTTGTCTTCTTTGGCACCAGCCTTGTTGACGATAGATATCATTGAGCAGTTTCTAATAGGCGCTCCTGCGTGTATTGCAAAGACTTTTAGTGAGACGACGAACGACTGTTTGTTTGGATGCTTGTTTATTCTCTTATTCGTCAACTTGTTGCCAGCGTTTCAAATGGCGAGGAAAACCCGACTTGCAGAATTGGTTCTTGGTGTCTTATTTGTACCAGTATTTTTTTATTCCGTTTTTGTGTTTCCGCTTTCCAGGAATCAACCCCAACAGGTTTGTTTTTTTGTTTTGTATAATTGTTTGTTTTTTAATTTTTAGCTGAAAAAAAATTTTTTTTTGTTCTCAAGTTCTCATTTGCCCAAAACTGGAACATCACCACACTGGAATCATCCATCACATCGGACGTTGAAATAACATTTCGACACGGCGCCGTGATTAGATTTTCAAAAATCGCACCCCAATTCGAACCGATTGCGAAATTGACACAAACGGACTTGTCCTGTGACTTTGTGGGTAATACTTGCCGATTTCGAAATTTGCGGCGGGAATACTTGCCGACGTTGAGTCCAGCTGCGGCGGCAGCGGCGGTGGTGAAGGGTGATCCTCGAGATGTTCCCGCGTTGATTGACATTTCAATCAAGAATTCAACTGTTGTGGAAGGAGTCAAGGTTGTGAACGGGGAGTTTAAAGGGTTGCCTGGAAGCCGAGTTTGTTCGCTAGGAGCTACTTTTGTTGATGAGGAAGAAAACAGTCAAACTTTGGACAACACCATCTCGATTGTGATTGATCCGATCATCCGAAACGACGGAGAAAGTCAAAGCTCGAAGGATAGTGTTGATTCGCGTTGGTTGATTGAAGGGAGCGGGAAACGGGTGGGTAAAGATGATGGATTGCTTGGTAGTTCTGAAGTTTTTGTCTTGAGACGAGAGTTTATGGGGCCGGATGGATCTAATGAAAAAGATACGGGGATGGTTGTTCCGTTTTTGCTGCGATTTGCCGATTCACAGAACAAAAGGCAAAGAGTGAAGTTGACAGTTGCTTGTCATTGGATGGAGGAGGAGCGAGGGGTCAAGTTTTGGAAAACTTTGCAAAGTGAACTTCCCGAGTGGATGATCTTTGGTCCGGGAAAGTTTGGTGGAGTGCGAACTTTTAAAACTGAGGTGGTGTCATTGTAATTATAACAAATGTATTGCATGTTTATTTTTTTAACGCTCACAATTACCAACTTGTGTGGATGGATTGAAACGAAAAGTTAAACATATTCCTATTTATTCAACTGAAAAGAAAACACTCAAAACTGAAACTTCATGGAAAAAAAAAAAGATTAAAATTCAACAATATTAAAATTCAACAATATTGCGCACTCCTGGAAGACCAGGAATGTAGCGGGTCTTTGGCTTCTCTTGGGCAACAGGCTCAACACGCTTGCGTTCACGCTTGAAGGCACGAACTTCATTCAAAAAGTTGTCGAACAAGTAGTCTGTGTCAAGTGGGCCTCCGCAAGCTTCGGGGTGGAATTGCACAGACGAGTATGGCAACAGCTGGTGGCGAACTCCTTCATTGGATCCATCGTTGGCATTACGGAAGTATGGCATCCAACCAGGAACATCAACAGAGTCATCAATCGCATACCCGTGATTTTGAGAAGTAATGACACACTTCTTGGTAGTCAAATCAATACAAGGCTGGTTGTGGCCACGATTACCAAAAGGCATCTTGTACGTCTTGTATCCAGCAGCCATACCCAGAATTTGGTTGCCCATGCAAATACCAAAGATTGGCGTAGGAATGTGGCCAATGTCCTTGTACATGATAGCTTTGACATTTGCAACAGTCTTGGACATGTGAGAAGGGTCACCGGGTCCGTTGGACAACAAGACTCCATCATACTTGACGTTATCCTTGGTGACATCATGGTCCCATGGAACCACAGTAACCTTGGCACCACGCTTAGCCAAACACTTGATAATGTTCTGTTTCACTCCACAATCAATCAAGGCAATATGGACATCGCCCTGTGGATTGATAGTGTAGGCTTCTTTTGTAGATGCGACGGCACACAGATTCTTGAGATTCGGGTTCTCGATACTGTCACTGAGAGCTGGGAGTGGCGCGGATGCCGATGGAGCGACAGCAACTTCACCAAGAGTGGAACCGCGAGAACGCAAGAGGGATACAATGGCACGTGTGTCGACACCACTGATTGCAGGGACTCCGTAACGAGCACACCATTGACCAAGAGACTCAATGGCAGCCCAGTGGGAGTGCTTGGCAGCGTAGTCGTTGACAATGATGGCACGGACTTGAATTCGGTTGCTTTCAAAGTACTTGGAGAGACCAAAGGGGTCGCGCTCAGCATCAGAGGGAACACCGTAGTTTCCAATGAGTGGTTGTGCAAATACGAGAATTTGGCCACAATACGATGGGTCAGTCATGGACTCAGTGTAACCAACAAGAGAAGTAGTAAAGACTACTTCTCCAGACACCTTGCGGTCAGAAATGGGGGCACCAAATGAAACACCAGTGAAAGAGTAACCAGTAGCCAAGTGAAGGACGGCTGGAAGAGTTGGTGGCTCAGCAATGGACTTGGGAGGAGGGACATCAGGACGATTTGGAGTACGCGCGTCGGCGACAATTGTGGCCAATGAGCGACATTTGATGTCAAGAAGAGTTTTGATAAACGTAGAGGAAGGAATAAGGGTGGACGGTGCTTTTGGGAGTTGGGTGGGAAGTCCAGAACGGACAGTGGCACGGGTGAAACTGTGGAGAAACATGCGACTTTCTATTTGCTTGGCTTAAAAATGGAGTTTGTATCTGTCTGTTATTGAACTGTTTAGGCGGCGATGCTCTTGTAGATCTATAAAGGCATTAGTGATATAGATAAGATTGGCCACACTTAGAGTCAAACAACACACCTGCTCGGAGATGTAGTCGTTAGAAACTTTTTCAAAGGCGTGGGAATATGACATAAAGCTCTTGTAAGAAGCGATGGGCAGAGTGCTAGCCAGTAGTGCTGAGCTGTGTTTATGAGAAGATTTTATAAACAATTTTCTACGTCATTCGAATCATCAAAAAGCTCGAAAAGACACACGTGTTTTTACTGTTGATAAAAATACTTAGAACAGATAACAATGTAAAAGATATATCTCGATCATCAATTAAACTCCTCCTTCGTTGCCTCCTTCCAAAATCTTTTGCTTCTCACATTGCAAAGATTTCACTTTTTGCTCCAGAGTTTGAATCGTCTTCGTTCTACTCTTCAGTTCTGCTGTCAACAATTGAACAGCATGCCGATGTTCAGGCTTAATAGTGGCCGATTTTGCAGCCGATGCATCAGGCGTGTGTCGAATTGGCATCTCCATTGCCCCTCCCAAATAACGAGCCAAAGGAAATTCACGGGGCTCCACAACCAAAATTCCAGAATATGCTGGCTCTGTTGAAAACTCTTTAAGAAAAATGAAAGAAATTTAGTCAAAACAAACCTTTCTTTGCACTTTCTGGCGACAGCGGCGGGGTGATCACGTTCGCACCTTTCGTCACAACATTAGCATATGACGGTTGCTTTCTCACTGTTGGCAATGGTAATGTGGTTTGAATATCTACTTGACTCAAAACCTCTGCAGAACAATCATTGACACTTTCAGGTTCAATTTGTGGCTGACGGTCCAATGATGTATCAGAAGCGATATCGGTGGCATTTACAGAATGTACAGTATTTACATTTTGAGTTTGGACAGCAGGAATCGAAAGCGATTCGGTCTTTGCTTCTCCAATCGATTCTTTGGCAACAGTTGTTTCAACAGCATCAACACTGGCGGCTATTTCAGCTTCAGTGGCGTTTCTCTTCTTTTTTGAAGAAATGGACTTCTTGGATTTCTTTTTGGGTTTCTTCTTGTCTTTCGGCACCGCCTCTTCACTGATATCATTGGCTTTGTCAGGAGAGTCCACTATTTCTTCAAGGCCAGTTGCCAAACTTGCAAGATCAACCATGGAAGATCTTGGAGTTATGCTTGACAAGCGGCGGCGGGTAGCACTTGGAACTGGGGTAGAAGCACGCGAAGACTTGTTGCTACCAGCAAAAGAAGTGACAGAGAGAATATTGCAAAGAGTGGACTTGTTCCTGAACATAATGGGCGTTTATGGTTAATGAGATGTAAAGCAATCAAACATTAGCATACGATACGAACATCAGAGTCATCAGTACATTCCCTGCTACCAGCTCAATTTCGCCCAACTTTCCGAGACGAGTTTTTAACGCAAGAGGAATGCCATTTTTGTCCACTCTCGCCAGCTCCCTTGAATTTACAGTTGTTCCAAACATTTCATCAAACACTTCGGCGTCCTTGGGGATAACAACGTAAAATGCATTCATTTCTTCCCCAGAGTTGGTTAATCCAGTCAATGATACTGTGCTATTCATTCGAGATCGAGATGACCGCTTGTTCAACGATGGAGGCGTGGCTTCAGTCCAGTTCCAATCATACCGAGACGTTTTGAACTCAAGAGGAATTTCAGAGGCCTCGTTATCGTCTTCAAAGTCCGTGAAGGGGGTAGACACCATTCCGTCTTCTGACGATGATTCAGTCTGAGATTCACTGTCTTCGTCACAACTACTGCTACTCGAGAGTTCTTTCGTCACCGAGCCAGTTACAATAGAAGGTCGGGAAGAGGATCCAGTCTCGGTTTTTCTTGCATCTTGACTGTTGTTGGCCAAGGATCGAGGGGATTGCGAGTTATCTGTTTTTGGGATCAACTTTATGGACAAGTCACGGCCGCCCTTATTGGCAATAGATGATCCGGAATTTTCAGGTTTGTGGATTCTACTGGATGAATCCTGCTCAACCGCGTTCTGGAAATTGGGCGGCCTTCGTTTGTGTTCATGTTGTTGCTGATCTTGCTGGTATTCAACAGTTTGGGAATCGTGGTTTTGATGATATTCTTGGTGCTGATAGTGTGTTTGGTGTGTTTGGTGGTAGGGGGCATAACGGTCTTGATGGTGTTCTTTGTGGGGCAACGAGTGTCCTACATAACTGTCATGCTGATCATGGTGCTGATGATATCGTTGACTTTGTGAATTGTGTTCAGTGGTGTTGTGGTTGAAGTGGTCTTTTTGATGTTCCTGATATTGGGAGGTGCGATCATGGTAAAATTGTTCCTGCTGTTGTGATAGTTGCTGATGGGGAACTTGATTGGAAGAAGGACTGTGATGGTGGTGCTGATTAAAAGAAGAGCTTTGATGGTGGCAGGCATCGTTTTGGTGTTGATGGAAAGAAGAGTTTTGATGGCGGTGGGCATCGTGTTGGTCCTTATTTTCAGAGTACGGTTGTTGGGGCGGCTCATACGATTGCTTGTACCAATTATCGTATGAATGAGACACTTGAATCGGATTACTCTCAGTGTAGTAAGGAATGGGAGGGATATACTTATGTTCGGCATGTAATGGTAAAAGGTCGTCAAAGGTAGAAACGTTTTCGTTCCGATATTGCCATTGTTGATAGTTTTGGTGTTGATAGATGCTTCGATGTTGATTGCTACCTTGGCCATCGCTATTCGGTACGAAGTCTACACTACTCTGATGAAATTCGGAACCAGAAACGTGATGATTTGGAGGATCATATCGATATCCACTGCTTTGATGTTCCTGATGACTGGTTCGGGAACCACCACCATCAGATACGACATTACTGTTGTAGTGCTCAACTCTTGACTGCTGATAATCGCAGTTGTGGTCTGTGATCGAATGGTGTTCGTGATAATGGTGATGATGCTGATGCTGCTGATCTCGATTGTCATTGTGAATTGGATGTTCGACGCTACCCATCCGCTGATGATCATTGTTATCAGTGTGTTGTGGATGAAACTCAGAATGTGACGCCTGATAGCTGACATCTTGCCGATTAGAATCACTGCTTGAAGAATTTCTGACATCAGTATTGCCACCACCACTACCCCCACATCCTCCAGACTTCTCCTCGTAGTAAGGATAATACTTTTGGGATGGATCTTGATTTTCATTGGAAGAACTAACATCAACCGGAAAACCAGCTTCAGTACTTGAGCTACTGCCTGCATTATCCCTTCTTGAACGATGCGCTTGCGGCTTTGAACTTTCTGCAACTTTTCGTTGTTGCTATCGTGATAATATGTAAGATGTTACATCGACTTAAAATATGGGACCAACCAAGTCTTCATCCATCCATTTCTTGACCAAATCATCATAAATACGCCACCAGGCATTATGTAAAGCGGCAGTATCATCAGACAAGGATCTATTTTTCAATTAGGGTTTGGATTGATAAGGATAAGGAGGAAAATTTAGAGACAAGGGGAAATTTTGAATAATCAGACCTATTCCACACAGTCCCATCACTGAAGCGATACTGATCCCACGGCTTTACATGGCCAGCGAAATGAATAATAGACATTGTTGACTTGAATTCCTTGACAGCCGGCTGCAAGTAGCACAATCAGCGATAGGGTTTGCTTATCAAGAATTTCTCGCTCACCAAATACGAGTACACTGCCGACGGCGTTACGTTGAACGAGAACGGCAATCTTGCAGCGCGCTTAAGTTCGCAGGGACAATGCGGCGGCGGCGGGGCGTCCGCCGGCGGTGAAGGCAGCGGCGGCCGATCGAAGCCCACCCAAGTATCGAAGAAGCGGTTGAGAAGTCCTTGGTCGCCGCCTGCAGCGCATTAGCAGCGATCTCTAGACAAGCGGCATGACACGACTCACCATCGAAGCTGCCGGTGTACTTTGCCGCCCACTTCAAGGCCGCAAAGACTGTTTCGTTCGGTCGGCATACGAATACGCCAGAGTTGAACAGATCAGGCCAGCCAACATCAGCCGCCGCCGCAAAGTACGCCCCCGAGTCAAGTGCAGAAAACACCGAATCGACATTCGTCATGGCAAAAGCATCGGCATCCACAAAGCAAACTCTTTCAAAGGGAAGCACAGACGGATCAAACACATGCAGCTTCGTGTAAGTTATGTCTAGTTCTGGCCGACCTAGCAGCTGCAAGTTCTCTTTATCGCCAGTGTTTGTCCACAGGGGAACGTAGATGATCCGATCAAACACTCGGTACAATGTCGCCAAAGCCCCAGAAGACAGTCCAGATGGAGGGACCAGAGCAACGATCTCGTGTAAAGTACCACTGCGTTTCAGGGAATGCTGCAGCGCGCAGGCTCCTCGCAGATATGAATCTGATGTGACAAGTGTTGCAAAAGCATTCAAGCCCATTTTCGGGGAGTTTTTATAATTCCCTTTATTCGCTGTTTCCATACTTTTTGGCGTATACTCCTAAAGCCCAAATGGTAAACACAAATTTGTAGTTGGGATAACCTGACGAATAGTTAGCACTTTGCGGAAGGCTCCAAAACAACAAAACAACATACTAATCATGCAATTGTGATTGAACACGCCTTCAATTGCTTCCTGGAGCCATTCTCCGTTTGGTTGTTGCCTCGACATAATAAGCTATCAAAGAATTAAGACAGTTGCTGGCAGTAATAGAAGCAGCAAAAGTCTCACCTTGATTCCCTTATCTATGTGCGCTTTCACAGGGTACTTCGCTGCCATCAAGGCCAGCAATGCCCAGCTGGTGTGCACAACCTGAGATTTCTCGTGATGAACATATTCATAAGTTTCTGAGGACTTAAAAAAATAGTCAGTGTGAATACAAGTTCCAATCATGCTGCACACCTTGAATGATTCGCCCCAACCACCATCTTCTTGTTGCTTCGAAATCAAAAAGTTGCAGGCCCTTCGCACTGCATCACTAATACGCAATCAAAAATTCAGCGAACAAGCCAAAAATTATAATGCAGAAAGAAAACCTGTTCTCGTAAGTTTGCCCAACGGATGACAAACTATCAATGGCAAAGAGACCGGCATAAGTGAAGCAAATGCCCCAAGACCCATACCAACTTCCATCTGGACGCTGGATGTCCAGAATATATTTCACGGCTTTGGTAATCGTATCGCTTTGAGAGTATTAGAATCTTACAAAGGAGCTAAACAAAAACCAAAAACTCACTCAATTTCCTGTCGTCGATGGTTTGGAAAATGTTCTCTGAATTCAGCAAGGCCTAGGACCACACTTGTAGTACATTCGGGATAGGTGTATTCAACCATAATATTTCCAAAAACTTCCGCTGGATTCAACCACTCAAACCACTTCGGCCCGCGAACTAACTCGTACGATGCAAATCCACCATCCTTGTTCTGCATTGATAGCAAAACATTGACGGCATCAAACAATCGATCCTCACTGATCTTGGACATTTTGTACTCGGGTGGAAACGACACTTTCTTCTGCAACAAGAGGGCTCCCTTCAATCCTTCAGCGGTACAGTCACTAACAGTGTAGCTTTGGTGCCTGGTACTAAAAGGCCATGCACCTTTACTGATATGGCGGTGAGAGATTCTATAATCGACAATTGGATCCTGTCGAATCTGGGTCACGTCCAAAAATTCGTACGCTTTTAAAAGTGACTTCTTGAACTCTGGCTCTTCTGCAAGCCCGGTCTCGACCATTGCTTGCACTGCAAATGATGTATCCCACAACTGAGATCCATTGGTTCCATTCATTAGCATTCCTTCGCTGGTTTTCCAAAGAAAATCATCAATCCGGGAGCAGTGACGTTTGAAATTGTCAGAGTCAGGCCCGTCCACAAGCCATACTGTCAGCATATTCATTGCTTTGTTAACCTGTTAACTTCGAGTGTTAGTGAGTCTATGATCAGGAAAGGTAACTTAACTGGTCCAATGTCTAGGAAATCAGTGTTGATGTCCTCGTGCCGAATTTGATCCAAGGCGGCCTTCAAAGCAGACTTTCTCAAAAATGGAAACCTCTCGTAAATAACCAAGACCTCTGTCAGCCGAGAAACATATGAGGAGAATAGAGTATACTCAAAAAGTCATAACGAACCATTACAAAAGTCCATTAGCTTCGTGTGTGGTAAGAATAAGTCCACAGCGGCTACATTGTTGCGCATTTTAGACCACTTTATAGTTTCGTATGGTTGAACATAGAGTTCCTAAGTTCAGACTTGGATCAGTAACCGCAAACTAACTTTTGTTGTGGAATACCGTTCGCAATGATTTTATCAAAGGATCAAGGTTTGCCTTGAATTTGCGTCCATACAGGTAACTCATTGGAATTGAAACTGCACGGGAATGGCACCACATCCGACCTGGATGGATTGGCATCCAGTATGGCAGCAACCTGTTAATAAAAAGTAAGAAAGTGACAAAAAAACAGAGTCACCAACAAACCATAGTTCCGGAGGAACAGGATTGTTACCTTCCCATTCATACACATTCAAACAGGAAAGCCAGAATTTTCCCCATGCAGGAATCCCGACAGCACCTCCCAGCTTGTGCAAATGAGATCGAGCTTTTACACAAACAGGATCATCAGGATGAACACCAAGAAGTCTCAATGAAACATAATTCAAGGCAGTTCCAAAAACCGACGAGACTGATTCAATGTGACTGGAACTATTTCAGTAATTCGAAAAGAGTAACTAATACTGCATACATTCCCCAGCCTCCATCTTCCTGGTGAGCTCTAGCACGGAGGTAGTTGATAAGTTCAAGTTGCTGTCCCGGTTTCCATGGGGTTTTTGTAATGTACATGGTAATGACCAATCCCGGGATCAAAAACATTGGTCCGCCATATTCACCTTTGAAGTAATAAATTAGACAGAGAGTTTATTGCAAGTGTAATTGCGCCATACCAGCCCAATGGCCATCGGGTGTTTGAAGTTTCTCAAAGAAACGGTATCCATTTCTTGCAGCTTCGAGAGGAGTTGCTGCCTTTGGATAGACCACTGCATTCTGTATCAATCAAGTCAGGGATATCGCGAAAGTCAGATGTGCCTATTTACCTCCAAAGGTAGGCCTTGCCAGTATCGATCGTAATCGGATTGCGGCCAACTAACAAGCTGGGCCTCGTCCTCAATGTAGTGCCAAGTCTGCCGTCCCTCTTCAACTTCCAATCGCCATTTCTTTGGATCCGTAGATGTCATTGGTTAAAACGTTTTTAAAATCAGGCCACAAGAAATAATTCCAACATAAATCATAATATCTTCCCCAACATTATTTCGACGCCGTTAGGCGTTTTTTCAAATGAGTCTGGAGTAGTGCTGATTTCCTTGCGTTGCTTTATTTTTCCAAAGGCCTCGATAGCAAACGTTCGAAGCATCATGTCATTCATTTTCCCCTGAATTAAACACTCAAAGTAGATTCTTCACGTCAGTTGGAGTCGATCCAGATTCAGTTGGAGTCGATCCAGATTCAGTTGGAGTCGATCCAGATTCATTCACCATGGTTGGAATACTATAAGCACCCGTCACTTCCTTCAACGAGTCGCCCAATTTAATAACAGTGTATCTGATAACTCTCTCGTCGAAACTCAAAGCCTTCCGAAGTCCTGCCATTGTCGCTGGAGATGCATCAAATTGCATAGACCATGTGCGACCAGTCTCAAAAATCTCCTGATGTCTGCGCATGCGGTATGGAAGATTTAAGCCCGGCAAGCTCTGGAATCCTCGTACCACACCACCATTGTTCATGACATGAATGGCGGCAGTTTTCATCAATGGCTTCACAATTTCCACCTTTTCAGTTTATCGACGAAACAGAAACCAAGTTGAATAAGAAATGATAGGTTGGAATTAACAGGACAAATGGAGAGTAGCGGGTCGGGTAGAGAGTGGCCGATGGATGATAGAAACAGAGTTAGAACGAGCAGATTTGTCTTCGGCTAACTTACTGCATCATCAACAGGTTTGCCTCGGGATAAGCCCGGAAACGCCTGTTTAGAGTGTCGAGCAATGCATACGAGATCGTAAAGTGGCTATGAACAATGTCCTGTCAGAACAGCAAAGTTGGTGAGGTTGAGGTTTTTACCATTTGCAATAAAGTTATAAAAGAAAAAAAGAAGTAGATGTTCATTTTATTTCTTAAGAAAAATGGCTTCTCGACCGAGCATTATCACGCGTACACGACCCTCAAGTGCCGCTGCGACTGCGAACCAGCGGTCTTCACAAGCACGCGATGAATCTAAAGAAACAAGGGAACAGCCCAAAGAGCCGGAGCACAAAGATCCACTTGACCAGCAGGACTTTGACCCCACCCAATACATTGCTATGATCTTCCCCAGCAAGTCATCAAATGCCGACAAAGTTCTCACCCGTATAAAATCAAAGCTTGTATCTATGGATGATGATATCACAACTCTGGTGCGTCAGCAGGCCGAAAAGGGGGTAAACGCCAAAACAGAGTTTGACGAGTGCAAGGACAGTATTCTGGTGAGCACGAAACGTCATCTCAAATATTACCTCGTGCTTATGAACATAATCCAAAAAAAAACGCAAAGATTCTATTTGAAAAGATCAGGCGGATTCGCGAAAAAGCCGCTGCCTCAGAACAACTTGTCCATGATATCACGAGGGAAATCACGTCTCTAGACCAAGCGAAGAAAAATCTTATGCTTTCAATGGCGACTGTCAAAAAGCTCCAGATGCTTGCATCGTCCCTCGATCATATGAAGACCATCATGGCACGGAAGCAATATTTGGACGTGGCACAACTATTTGAGGTAGATCAATATGAATCGATGAGACCGTGAAACACTTTCTCATTTCTTATTTTCCAGGTCATAATTAAGTTGAGCAATTACTTTGAAGGGTTTCGAAACGTTGCCCAGATCGCGGTTTTACTGGAACGTGTTGTTCAATTGAGAATTGATCTGAAACGACAAATATTCAGCGATTTTGATGCTGCGTGAGTTACGTAATCAAATTTTTTCATGTCTTAAACCCAATATTCTAGCTTTGTTGGTGGAACATTACGTTCCGTTGTCTCGCCATTATCTGATTCTTGCTTTGCGATCCAAGTTCTAGGACCAGATACTCAGTTCGTGTAACTGTTTGTGTCTGTTCATAATATTGATTGTTTTTTTTTGGATTAACAGGACGGAATTAATCAATTGGTATTGCGACACTCAACTCAAAGAGTATAAAGCCATTTTTCGTCAAAACCAAGAAATTGCGTCACTAGACTCTGTTAGCCGAAGGTACGCCTGGCTGAAAAGACTGTTGAAGGTACACGATGAAGAACACTCTCCAGTGTTTCCTCCTCACTGGAAGGTTGCCGAAAACCTATGTGAAAGATTTTGCGCTGACACAAAGTTAGTTGATTGCGCTTTGCATTTCTCTGGTTGATTCCGTTTTTTAACAGGAAAGACATTTCTGATGTGTTGATGCAAACGGAGAGTTCAATTGATGTTAAAGTCATGCTTCTCGCTATTCAACAAACAATTGAATTTGAAGTGAAAGTTGCCGGCAGATTTTCTCCTCGAGTTGAGTTCATTTAAAAGTGAAATAACTGCCCTCGTCTAATTTCAATCTTCAGAACTTTGATGATGACGCGCCTCAAGAGCAAAGCAAATTCAAAGCCATCATATCATGTTGCTTTGAGCCATATTTGCATGTTTACATAGAATCCGAAGACCGGTGGGTTTCATCGTTAGACGAAGTCGAAAAGTTGGCGCTCAATCTTTTACTATCTGCAGTAATTTGGCTGCAATGATGGAGAGTTATAAAACTTCATGCGAGGCAGAAGAAGAAGAAGCAGTTCTTGTTTCTTCCACGGATTTGTTTCTGTTTTACCGTCAAACTTTGGTTCAGTGTTCAAAACTGTCAACAAACAAGCCATTTTTGGATCTCTGCCGTTTGTTTGGAAAGTGGCTGAAAGCGTATTCTGATGTTCTTGTCGCCAAATTGCCCAAGTAAGTGGTGGGTGACAAGGAATTCGGTGTCTCACACGTTTTACACAGAGATGATAAGAAGTCTTATAATGAGGACGAAATTAAGTTAGCTTGTTTGATTATCAATACTGCGGATTACTGTGCTCAAACTGCTGGACAGGTAACTGTGAGTGTACTTTTGCGCGTCTTACAGTCTTGACAACAGTTGGAAGAGAAACTGATTGAAAAAATTGATGAGCGATTCAAAAGCAATGTTTCATTCTCGCAAGAAGTTGACGCTTTTATCAAGTAACTTTGGCTTAAGCACTCTGACTATGAACTGACCAACATCCTTAGTGTTACAGGATTGGCAGTCAAAGCTTTAGCGAATATTGTTGAGATGATGGCAGACTCTGCAATTACTGTCATGCTCAAACGGCCTTGGGGTGTTGTAGACAGTGTTGGAGACCAAAGTGAATACATTACGCTGATAGGAACCTCGTTGACGAACTCAGTTACTTTAATTCGGAAATATTTGACGACTCAAAAATACCTGCGAACATTTTTTGACAAGTTCTCAGAGTATGTTTTTAATTTGTTCTTTCCACTTTCTCAAACAGTTACTTAGGTCATTCTTGAACAAGTTCCATGCATCAATATACCGATGCCGTCCAATTTCAGAAGTGGGGGCAGAACAGCTTCTGTTGGACACTCATGCGTTGAAGACTATCTTGATTCAGATGACGACAGTTGGAAGCCATTCAGAACTAAGTCCTACGTCGGACGCGAAAGTGCCACCTCCTGCAGCTTTCTTGAAAATTCTCGGAAAGGGCGTTCTAAAAGTCGAGCAGTTACTCAAAGTTGTACTCCGGTCGCATGAACCTGTGTCTGGAATAGTCGAAACTTTTATCATGTTGTTTCCAGATGGAGATTCCACAGCCTTCCAAAAGATTTTAGAGCTCAAGGTATGGACCAATCCGCCTTCTCTTTTTCCTTTCTTGGTGTATAACTCTTCGGTTAAAAGGGATTGAAACGCGCTGAGCAATTGCCTATTCTGGAGCTATATTCCCAGCGTAGTGGTGCTCAAGCTGAGCAGCCGTCTGCCAAACAGGGTCTTGCAACCAAATTCAAGTTTGGCAAAATGTGGACGTAAAAAAAAAAGTTGAATAAAGAATTATGGAACTACCCACAGTGGGAAAACATTGCGCCTGCGAAGGATGCAACACATTAGACTTTCTACCTTTCAAGTGTCCAAACTGTGCTCTAACGTTTTGGTGAGATATTTTAAGTATGAGCATCATTCGTTCTAATACAGTGTCAGCCGCGACCACCGCCTCCACCACAACTGTGCAAATAGTGTCGATCGCATTGTAAGCCGCGCTTCTTTATATGATACATCCCGCTGAGGTGTAATGGAATCCAAAAGGTCTCTATAGAGGACCTGTATAATCCCAATGCCAAATCCGAGAAGATTCCCTGCAGTTTAGAAGGCTGTTTGACTATCGAAAAAATTGTGTCTCTCTGTGCCGGTTGTGGGAAGCAGTACTGTTTGGCACACAGACATGGGGTTGATCACAATTGCGTGGACATTGCACGGCAAGCTGCGAGTGCTCAAGAAAAAAAGACTGGTATCCAGAACTTAGTGAATTCAAAGCTTGGTTTGCCTTTGACTGCTACCACATCGAAAAAGGAGGTGTTAGGAATCCCCAAGAAGAAGGTCAATTACAAGATTGAGTTAATGAAGATGAAGCAAAATGCGAAGGTGTGTTATCTTTGCTATAGATAAGTTACAAAGTAATTAATACTTACAGGGTGATGCTTCTATTCCGACGGAATCTCGTATCTACTTTCGTGTCCATTTCCCACAAGAATCATCCATGGAATCGCAGCCGCTGTATTTCCACAAGGATTGGCCTGTCGGAAAACTGCTTGATAAGATCGCAGTGATCGGAAAAGTGTCGAATTTAAATAACACAGGAGAGGAGGACAAGGTTTTTGATTGATTCACACAATTTTGCTCTAATCTAGCGTTCAGAAACTGGCCTTATACAATGCCGAAACTGACGCGATTCTACCCATGAATTCGCCTCTGTCATCTCTAATCGATTCCGGAATATTGCAGAATGCTGGAAGCATTCTTTTGGAACGAGTTTGTAATAAACTATAGTTTTTTTTGAACAAAATGACAAAGCGAAAAGCCACCGAAGTGCACGAAGAGAACTCAAAGAAAGTAGCAAAAGTAGTCAATAGCGTTGAAGCAGCTGTTGCTGTTGATCAGCCAGCGGTTGCAAAACTTGGTCACCCGGCGCCTGCTTTCAGCACCCAAGCTGTCATCAACAAGCAATTCAAAGAGGTTAAACTCTCTGACTACATCGGAAAATGGGTAACTCTTCTTTATTCTACATGATCCAATATTTACGACTGCTGCGTTTTCAGGTTGTTCTTTTCTTCTACCCGCTTGACTTCACTTTTGTCTGCCCAACCGAAATCATTGCTTACTCTGAAGTTGCTGATGAACTCAGAAAATTGAACACGGGTACGATATCGAAATCTTTAATAGTAGGTTATCTAATCTATGCCTTGCAGAGATTCTGGGCGTTTCCATCGACTCTAAGTTCTCCCATTTGTATGTGCTTGGTAATTTTTCGTTTTCGCTGGTATTTATGATATCACCACAGGGCGTGGATCAATCAATCCCGTGAAAACGGAGGATTGGGTGAAATGAAGATTCCTTTGCGTAAGTACACGCCTCATTAGCAGTTGTATTCGTTCTCTCATATAATTATAGTTGCCGATGTTACCAAGGAAATCTCCAAGGCCTACGGTGTTCTGAAGGAAGATGAAGGCATTGCTTATCGTGGAACCTTTATCATTGACCCCAAGGGCAAGCTTCGCCAAATCACGATCAATGACTTGGACATTGGTCGTTCCACTGATGAATTGAAGCGTCTCATTGATGCCCTCCAGTTCCACGACCAACACGGAGACGTCTGTCCAGTCAACTGGAAGAAGGGTGCCAAGACAATGGTTGACGACGTTGACAAGTCGAAGGAGTACTTCAAGGCTGTTTACAGCAAGTGAAGAACTGCTAATTAGTAATAAAAACACCACCAACAATGTCCCGTTTCTTTCCGGTCGCGCGCGCCGCCAGCCGCGCCGCGTTTCCCACCGCGCGCCGCCTCTTCCACGGCTCGGCGGCGGCCAGCCACTACTTTGCGCGCGTGCAGCAGGCGGCGCCGGCGTTCAGCGCGCCGGCCGTTGTCGACAACGCATTCGCGACTGTCTCGCTGGACGACTACAAAGGCAAATGGGTGCGGCGTCCGTCTCTTTGCTCCCGCTGCGCTGGCGTCTAATTGTTTTTGTGCGCAGGTTGTGCTCTTCTTCTACCCGCTCGACTTCACCTTCGTGTGTCCAACTGAAATCGTCGAGTTTTCTGAACGCGCGGCTGAATTCAAGAAGCTCGGCGCTGAAGTAATCGGTTGCTCCGTCGACTCTAAGCATTCGCATCTGTAACACTCTCCCTTTGACTTGTTCTTCACGGCGCCGTGCTAACCGCAACCTTATGCAGTGCCTGGATCAACCAGCCTCGCAAAACTGGAGGTCTTGGAGAAATGAAGATTCCTTTGAGTAAGTTTGACAATGTGGAAAGGTTTGATTCTTGTAACTAACTGCTACTCACTCTACCAAAAACAAGTTTCTGACATCACAAAGCAAATTTCCTCCGATTACGGTGTCCTCATTGAGCAAGGAGGTGACATTGGTCTCAGTCTCCGTGGTACTTTTATTATTGACCCGAAGCAGATTGTCCGTCACATCAGGTATTTGGTTTATTTGTCATTGCTAAATCCATTCACTCGTCAAACCTTCTCTTAGCATCAACGACTTGGGTGTTGGTCGTTCTATTGACGAAACTCTTCGCTTGGTCGAAGCCTTCCAGTTCAACGACAAAAATGGAGAAGTGTGTCCTGCCGGTTGGAAGGTCTGAAACTATTATTTGATCAACTGCGGAAATTTCAGTGTTAACCTCATCTATTCGCGACTTTGTAGAAGGGCGCAAAGTCCATGATTGCGGATCCCAAGAAGTCGAAAGAGTACTTCAAGGCTGTCCACGACAAAGAATAAGAAACCAATCCTTTTGAATGTTCTTATCTTGAATTAAAATATCGTGAACATCGACTGGGATTTAAGACAATTTATTCACATATTATGAAACATAATTCTTAAAAAAAGAACGAAGAAGTGCACATCAATGCAAGAAGGAAAAGATTTCAGGACTCTTGGCTTCCTTTGGTGCTGGAATAGAGCTCTTCAAACTGGCGTGTTGTTGCTTTCTGCCATTAGAAGAAACCGGTCTCTTGGCAGTGTTCATGTTGGGTGCCGCCTTGGGAGCCGCAGACTTGGCTGGCGCTTTTGTCTCGACATACGTGTGGTGCTTGTTGGAGGTGTAAAAGTCTTCCCAAATGTTCTGTTGCCAGTCGACTGGGCTTGAGTTACTTTTCTGAGTTTTACCGCCGGCTGTAGTTGGACGAGCCATGGCCTTGCTTGGAGTGGCTGGCTTAGAGGGAGCGCTGGTTGGGCGAGAGGCTTGAACCGGCTTTTTTGTCGCAGCAGCGCGTTTGGGTGGAACTGGTTGGACAGTGGCAAAAGACTTGGCTTCGGGATACAAGAATGCAATATTAAAAACCTCACTGGTCGAGTTCTTTGGCGCGCGTGGCTTGCGTGTGAACTTTTTTTGCTGCTGTTGCTGCTTCTGGATCTGAGCGTGATTCTTGGAGGCACCCAGCAAACGCGCTACAGGCTTGGCCGGTTTGCATGCATTGACCCACTTTGGTGGAAGATCAAACATGTTTCCAAACACATTGTCTGGGATTCCCGCGGCAGCTTTCCCGCGGGTCAATGGGGCGAGCGGATTACCCTTCACTGTGGGGGCGGGGGATGCAGGCTTGTTTGCGGCGGAGGAAAAGACTGGCTTGGCGGCCAATGGCATGGCGGCCTTTTGGGCCATTGGAGTTTGTGAACGCGAGACGGGTTTCTGGGCTGCAACGTTCTTGATGTTGGCGGCAGCCTGTTGTTGCATGGACTGCTGGACGGCAGTGACGGTGGCGTTCTTTGTAGTTTTACCCATGTATTAAAGAGCTTTGCTTTCTTTGGTTTTTGGTGAGGATTCCTTGGTAGGATTGAGAAGAGTGGTTGAGGACGATGGTTTTTATGGTTCAGGAAAAAGGAGGCGCAATTTTTTCGAAGTCTCAATCGAGGCGCAACTTAATGATTGTGATTCGGTATGATTTGAGGCACGCACTTATTCAGATTTTCATTCTTTCCATTGGTTTGTCAAGGAAGTTTCGAGATAAATTGCGAATATCAAGCAATGGCACTCATGGTAGTCTGTAATAAATCGCGTTAAATCATTCCGTTCGTGTTTTTTTTTCATTTGACACGTGCTTATTAATGCTGCATGGAAGATTGCGTGTTTTCCATTTAACAAAAAAAAACCTGTCAAAAAACGTCATGTCTTCTGGTCTCGCTAAACTCGGTCACCCAGCACCTGCTTTCAGCACCCAAGCTGTTGTGAACGGTCAATTCAAGGAAGTCAAACTCTCTGACTACAAGGGCAAATGGGTGTGTATCATGCATGCATGCTGAGTTGCGATTTCATTTTGTCGGCTGACTGGGATTTATTTCAGGTTGTTCTTTTCTTCTACCCACTTGACTTTACCTTTGTCTGCCCAACCGAAATCATTGCTTACTCTGAAGTTGCTGATGAGCTCAGAAAGGTGAACACAGGTAGGGGTGTTTCATTACTATGGTTGTCATTTTTTTCATTATTCTCAATTTTTTCTCCCGTTGTCTACAGAAATTCTTGGTGTTTCCATCGACTCCAAGTTCTCTCACCTGTAAGCTTTAATCTTTGCCATCATTCTTCTTTCGCGTATTTCTCACCATCGCTTTATAGTGCTTGGACAAAGCAATCCCGTGAAAACGGAGGATTGGGTGAATTGAAAATTCCTTTGCGTAAGTGGACGCTTCTTTTTGCCAGACGTATTCGTTCTTACTGCCCTCGAAAATTATAGTTGCCGATGTTACCAAGGAAATCTCCAAGGCCTATGGTGTTCTTAAGGAGGACGAAGGCATTGCTTACCGTGGAACCTTTATCATTGACCCTAAGGGCAACCTTCGTCAAATCACAATCAACGACTTGGATATTGGTCGTTCCACGGATGAATTGAAGCGTCTCATTGATGCCCTCCAGTTCCACGAGCAGCACGGAGATGTCTGTCCAGTCAACTGGAAGAAGGGTGCCAAGACAATGGTTGACGACGTTGAAAAGTCCAAGGAGTACTTCAAGGCTGTTTACAGCAAGTAAATAGTTGTAGTTCTGTGAGGCTGGTTGCAGCAAGTGAAAACGATTCACTGTTTTTCAAATAATAAAATGTTGAATGAAACGTCTTTTTAAGAAAATCTTGGAAATGGTTGATAAACAACAGTCAACACCGTCGAAAGCAGCCGCGTTCAGCCGCTTCTTTAGTCCAACAAAGATGATGACGCCGTTAGAAAAGAAGCGCCAGAATCCCGAGCTGAATATTCTCCCAGACTCAACAATCCAATCCTTTGTCGCCCATATTCAAGAGAACCGTTGCAAGAGGATCGTTGTTATGACTGGTGCTGGCATTTCAACCTCTGCAGGCATACCAGGTGCGAATCAGACACACACACTCTCTCACCCCCTGGGTCTTTCCTTTTTTGAAGGATGAGCACCTCTAAATTTGTGTGATTTGATTGTAGACTTCCGTTCACCCACAACCGGACTTTACTCCAACTTGGCAAAGTACAATCTGCCTTATCCCGAAGCTGTCTTCAGTATTAACTACTTCAGGTATTGTGTGGCCGAGCGTGTTTGTGTGTGTGTCTTGCTCATCGCGCCACACTCACATCACATCACTGTTACCAGGAAATCCCCAAAGCCCTTCTTCACTCTTGCCAAAGAACTCTATCCTGGATGCTTTAAACCAACTTTATGCCACTACTTTATTCGCATGTTGGCTGATGAAGGCTTGCTCTTGAGGTTCCGTTGAAAGGTTCAGTTGCGATCTTTGTGGATGTTTTAACTCTTTTTTTCTACAACCAGATGCTATACGCAGAATATTGATACATTGGAACGAGTTGCAGGAATGAAGGAGTCGTTTTTGGTTGAGGCGCACGGATCGTTTGCGTCTGCCAAATGTGTTGGAAAACATCGCAAGAAAGCCGTGGCGCCACCTCTTAACCCATCTTCTGAGACTGTTCCTGAAAACGGTACCGAGAATCCTGCTGAACGACTACCTGAACAAGATGAGGACGCTGCCTCGGACTCTGATTCCTCGGATGATTATTACATTGATGAAAGTGTCTTCAAAGCATGTGGCCGTGAATACACGCAGGAGTGGGTGCGCGATCATGTGTTTGATGATAGAATACCGGAATGTTCGTTCTGTGAAGGGATTGTCAAGCCCAACATCACCTTCTTTGGTGAATCTCTACCAAATCGTTTCCATGCAATGTATCCCACCGATTTGGGCTCTGCTGATGCCTTGATTGTTATTGGAACGAGTCTGAAAGTGCATCCGTTTGCTGGATTGATCAATAAGGTTGGACCAAAAGTTCCACGACTGTTGATTAATATGGAAGCTGTGGGCGTGGAAAATTCTCCGCATCGTGGCTTCGATTTCACTGGAGAGACACAGGTATCTGAAGTCTGTTTTTCGTTGTACTTTGTGCGTCCGTGTTGTTGATGTCCAGTTCAGGAATATAGGAGAGATGCTTTGTTCTTGGGCGCAGCTGACGATGGATGCAAACAGTTGGCGATTATGCTAGGATTAGGGGAAAAGCTAGAGAACTTAGTGAAGGAGGAGCATGCCAAAATTGATGCTCTTAATGGGGTCAAAGAAAATGTGGTGGAATCAAGCAACAGCACCAATCCAACACAAGAAGAAGTTTTGGATGCGCTTGATAAATTGGCGTTAGATTGAAATACAACTGAAACGTTCGATTGAGCTGTGCCTCATTCACAAATCACATTGATTCACAATAATTCGTTGCCTCAACCCAAGAAAAAAAAAAATTGCGCCTCCTTTTTCCTGACCATAAAAACCATCGTCCTCAACCACTCTTCTCAATCCTACCAAGGAATCCTTACCAAAAACCAAAGAAACCAAAGCAATTTAATACATGGGTAAAACTACAAAGAACGCCACCGTCGCTGCCGTCCAGCAGTCCATGCAACAACAGGCTGCCGCCAACATCAAGAACGTTGCAGCCCAGAAACCCGTCTCACGTCCACAAACTCCAATAGCCCAAAAAGCCGCCATGCCATTGGCCGCCAAGCCAGTCTTTTCCTCCGCCGCAAACAAGCCTGCGTCCCCCGCCCCCACAGTGAAGGGTAATCCGCTCGCCCCATTGACGCGCGGGAAAGCTGCCGCGGGAATCCCAGACAATGTGTTTGGAAACATGTTTGATCTTCCTCCAAAGTGGGTCAATGCATGCAAACCGGCCAAGCCCGTAGCGCGTTTGCTGGGTGCCTCCAAGAATCACTCTCAGATCCAGAAGCAGCAACATCAGCAGCAAAAGAAGTTCACACGCAAGCCACGCGCGCCAAAGAACTCGACCAGTGAAGTGTTTAATATTGCATTCTTGTATCCCGAAGCCAAGTCGTTTGCGACTGTCCAACCAGTTCCACCCAAACGCGCTGCTGCGACAAAGAAACCAGTTCAAGCCTCACGCCCAACCAGCGCTCCCTCTAAGCCAGCCACTCCAAGCAAGGCCATGGCCCGTCCAACCACTGCCGGCGGTAAAACTCAGAAAAGTAACTCAAGCCCAGTGGACTGGCAACAGAACATTTGGGAAGACTTTTACACTTCCAACAAGCACCACACGTATGTCGAGACAAAAGCGCCTGCCAAGTCTGCGGCTCCCAAGGCGGCACCCAACGTGAACCCTGCCAAGAGACCGGTTTCTTCTGGTGGCAGAAAGCAACAACACGCCAGTTTGAAGAGCTCTATTCCAGCACCAAAAGAAGCCAAGAGTCCTGAAATCTTTTCCTTCTTGCATTGATCTTTTAGTAATTTGCCTTTTCTAATCTTCTTTCTCTAATATTGATTATTTGTAAACTTCTGTGAATAAATTAGTACTAAAACTAAAATGACAAGGGGGTTATTGTTTATTATTTTTGAACATTGGGACCATTTTTCCATCCATTATCCAGGTAAGTACCAGCAAAGTGATGGTTCACAAAAGCCGTTTCGCGTTTTACAGGAGCCAACTGAGCCATAAAAGCAAACATTGGCAGAATCAAAACTTTGCTCTTTTCAAAGTACTGTCTGCCCTTATCATCATCCTTTTTCGACAGCTGTTCGAGATCCTCTCCAAACGCGGCCATGTAATCGAAAATATGGCGAGTAAACACTTGAGGACCCCCAATAGATTCCACGTTTGATTTATCGCCAAGGAAGCGGAGAGATTGGGATTCCACTTTATCTACGATTTCGGCAATCGTGTTTTTGAGGATAGGATGCTTGGCGCCGGCGGCAAACGTCCATTGAACAAGTTGAGTCTTTTTGTACATGGCAAAGTCGAATGGGTGAGAATCCTTGTACCATTCTACAGAGGCAATGAATTTGGCGTCTGGGTATTCGCCGTACCAGTTGTCTACTGGTTGGAGACATTCGGTGTCACTGTCCGAGTAGACGCCGCCATGGATATACAGCATTGCATAGCGAAGTAAATCAGCTTTGAGAACGGGTAAAGGCATTTTCGAGTAAGCGGCAACGGTCCTCGTATCAAAGTGGGAGCTGATGAAGGCAGCAGCAGATACGTCGTCTAGAACACTGTGACTGTAACCAAATCCCTCCCAAGAGAGAAACCAGTTTGTGCGATTGTTTTTTCCGGCTTCCTTCGCCCAATCTGTGGCCGTCGCTGTTTTGTACGTTTGGTGTATAGTTTTGGCAATGGGTGCAATCTCTGCTGGTGCAATCTCTGCTCGTGCTGGCGAATGAGGCCGTGTTGCTGGAACTGGTGTTTCTGCGTCAGCAGTGTAGAGGAAGAATGTTATAGCGGCCACTGTAACCAAGGCAAGCAGGGTTAGAAGGCGCTTGAACTTGACAGCCATTCAAGTTTATTATGATGTTTTTATTTATAGTTATTTATTTATCAACAAACACTCCAGTCGCGATCCACCAATGGAGTTTGGCCGCTTTGGGGGCGAACTGTACAAGGCAAGCACCGACGCCGAGGCAGCGCTTGAGGCGGCGGTGTCGTTCCTGGCGGCGAACCGCGCGACAGCGGCCACGGCAGTGGGGCTTGTTGTTGGACGCGGCACTGGCTCGACGCAGCGGCTGGACGAAGCGCACGCGTGGTTCGTGTTTGTTCTGCCGCCTTCTTCGCTCTTCTCTGCGCTGACGCCGAAGCGCACCCACAACCACACAACACAGGCTCGCGTGCGACCGCTTCGGCGGCGCGTTCGCGGCGGCCACGCGCGCGCGCCACCTGTGGCTGGACTTCAACGACGCCGCGGCGCTCGCGCGGCTGCCGGCGGCGAGCGTCGACCGCGTCGTCGTCGACTGGAGCACGTGGCGCTACCTGGCGCCGCTCAAGCCGCACGCCCCGCCGCCGCCGCCGCCGCCGCGCAAGCCGAGCCAGATCGGCGGCGCGTCCGCGGCCGCGCTCGAGCGGCTGGCCGCCGTGCACGCCCAGCCGCCGCCGCCGCCAGCGCCATCGCCGCCGCCGCTGCCGAAACCCGCGGCGTCGCCGAGCGGCGGCCACAAGCGGTCTCTGACGCCTTCGAACCAGCAGCCGCAGCAGCACGAACACGAACAGCAAGCATTGATCATGGACGAATGGAAACGGATTCTTAAACCTGGCGGCGTCCTGATATTCGAAGCCACAATCTCCAGCGTCCAATTCACAACAGCAACAACAGCAACAGCAACAGCAGCCCCACATGCCTCATTAGCATCGACATTTGAATCACCATCCACATCAGCAGCAGCACCAGCAGCAACAACAGCTCAAACGGCCATCCAACAACTAGAATCAGAGTCTGGATTCACTTGGGATTTTGACAATCCATCGCACATTTCAATTTCGCGACAATGGGCCCAATCCCAAATCGCCCTTTTGCAAACGCAACAACAACAACAGCAACAACAACGAGATCTAGAACAGAATCCTCCACTTCATTTACCATTGATTCAACCACACATATCTACAACCGCAACAACAACAGCAGCAGTGACAGCAGCGGCAGCCACAACAGCATGCGCAACATCATCATCACCATCGTTACTATCATCATCCGTCAAAAGTTCTTCTCCACTTCTTGTTCAACAGGCTTCAACAATTGCAACAACAGCAACTACATCAGACCAACAACAACAACAACAACAACAACAACAACAACAACAAGAACAACAGATTACACCACCTCAATTCCCTCCAGCCAGGCATTCAACAATCTCTGGAAGTGTGCCAAGACAAATCCATCATCCTGCGAGTGCAAAAGTCCGTTCCCATTCCCTATTGAGTTGCAGTTCGACAAAGAGTTTACATAACCACCACCACCACCACCTCCCTGGTGTGGTGGCCGGTGGAGATCGGTTGGGTCTTTTGAAACTTGGCGCGAAAAGGGAATCGTTTAGTAACTGCTGCGCTACTGCAAACAGTAGTGGTTCCTTGTCGGCGAATGCTGCTGCTCTGGCGGGTTCAGATGGTGTGTTGTTGGCTGCAATCAATGGTTCGGCAGATTCCCAACAGGTTTTTGGGGCTTTGAGCGGTGGTGGAACTAGAAGGATATTACCGGCTCCTGGATCGCGAGAAGCATACCAAACCATGAAGAATCGGGAACTCGACCGGAAAGTTGCTGAACTTTTGTACCCTGTCCTAGATTCCGTTTGGAAGGATATATTCGTGAACCAAAGGGGCTGGAATTCTCTTGTCATTGTTGACGCAGAAACTGACCTGGAAAACGGTCAATACCCGATTGGTACAAAAGGATGGGTCCAGCGTTGGGCAAAAGTAATCAAATAAACATAGACTTTGGCTAAAAGTAATCAAATAAACAATTTTTGTTGAATTAAACCATCCCTTCTCTACCAATAGATAAAGTGAAGTTGAGAATCAATCAAACGACTGCTCACTCCCCCATAAAAAACAATACTACAATTACATACCCCAATCTCAACCAAACAACCAAATTTCCTCCAAAGCTGACAATATCACTTTAACTTAGATAAGGCTTCAAGGGGCAGAATGGGGGCATCTTTTCTCTTGATGACTGGGGTCACCGCAGCGCAGACAAATGTGCTTGAAACGGCAACTTGTTTTCTCCAGGCCACACTTTCCATTATTGTAATCACGGCAAATCATTCCTCGTTCCGAATTTGTCAAGAGTGAAAAGATTCTCGTGCTGGAAGATGTGGGGGGACTGTGGCTTCCAGTACTACGCTCAACGCCCACCATTCCACCAACACTTGCAACAGAGCTGCTACTACTGCTGTTGCTGTTGTTATTGTTGCTGTTGTTAGTGCTGCTGTTGCTGTTGTTGTTGTTGTTGCTGCTGCTACTGCTTGATGACTTGCGTTCCTCCACAAGAATCCGTACACCAGAAGTAGAACTTGATGAGGAAGTTCGAGGTGGTGGCATTGAAGATGAGGACGACGATCGTGGTGGAGGGGACTTGTTCCTGCTAGAGCTACTGCTGCTAGCAGCAGATCCACTTCCTTCGTACCTCCCCCTCTTGGAATCATACTTGGAATCATAATCAGAATAATGAGAGTCCTCTCCACGTCTCTTATTACTGCTACTAGTAGTAGTACTGCTGCTGCTACTGCTACTGTTACCACTAACGGCACTGTCAGAATTCGAAGCGTACTCAGACATATTCAAAGGACATTTGAAACCAGCGTGATCTTCACTCATGCAGCGCATGCAAAAGTGCGCTCGGGCGCATTCTCCCGTTTGATGGAACCGACAAACTCCCCACGCATTAAACGCAAAACAAAACTCCAGTCCTTGTTCAACTGGGTGCGGACAAGAAATTAGTTTGTGATGAGTGTTGGCACATCGTAAGCATTGGTGCTCGCGCCGGCATGAAGATGGACAAGATGTGCTTGGACTGCTCATATTCCATGTGACGCAAATGTTTCGTTGAGCTGGACAAGTGGCGAGGGGGTGTGAAGTACTGTGACAGAAGAGACATCCGTGAATATTGTGGCAGGACGAGCTGCTGTGAGAGCATCTTTGCTGGTTAAATGGAACACAATACTGACTAGCCCCAGAGGTGTTGTTAGAGCTACTGCTGGTAGAAGCAGTCGTAATTCGGTCGCTTGTGCTGGTATTTCCGCTTGGTGACGTACCACGACGCCGTTCCACAATAGTAATTGCAACTCCACCTTTATCGGAGGAGCTGCCAGAGGAACTAGCGGCCGTAATGAGCGAAGAACTAGACGACGAGCGGTCATCATTAGGACCATGAATCGATCGCTTTCGCTCGGTACTGTCCAAAATATTACGCAAATCACTGCCGCTGCGCATTGATGTCGAAGGGGCCACAGGAGAAGTAGGGGAGGACAATCTTGCAGCGCCACTGGCGCCACGTTCAACAATTTGAATTCGTGGTGCAGAGGATGATGACTTTGCATGATTTGCTCCATTAATCGATTCGCAATCTTCAGTCCCGTTGGATATGTCGGTACTGGTTGGCTGACTGGTAGTTGCACTGGATGAAACGAGCTTTTCTGGATCAAAACCCGTCTCTCTTCGTACATCTTCTTTTAATTCCGAAACGACACGCTCGAGATCTTGCACGGATACTTTCTTGGATTCTAAGCGACTTGCCTGTGGGGTAAAGGTGCGGGCAACAGCTTAGCAAAGATAGAGGCGCAGTGCAAAGAAGGAAACAAAAAAGAGCACGAACCGCAGCCTTCCAAACAGATTCTTTTTCAATCCAAATAGCCTCGGCTTCTTCAAACTTTGCACGCTCAGCCTTGAGTTTCTCTTCCAGGTCAGTGAGGGAGGCCTTCAGCTTTGACGATTCTAGTTCCTTGGCGCGCGTTTGCGCCTTGAGACTATTAACGAGC
This sequence comes from Obelidium mucronatum, assembly GCA_025765595.1. NCBI lineage: Eukaryota > Fungi > Chytridiomycota > Chytridiomycetes > Chytridiales > Chytriomycetaceae > Obelidium > Obelidium mucronatum. The sequence continues at coordinate 56,121 of JAIVFH010000041.1, forward strand.
TTCTCGTCCTGCGCAGCACCATAAACAAACAGGCAAACACACAAACAGACCAAACAAGAAAACAAGGCTTACTTGCTGCATTTCCAGGGTCAGGGTGTTCAGCAGCGACGACTGCATCGACAGGTTTCTCAGCAGGATCTTTGTGTTGTCGACGGGCAGCAGCAGCTTCTCCTGGGCCAGCGCAACGGCCTGGGCGGTCGGCGGCGGCGGCAGAAACGGCAGCGGCGGCTGTGCGACCTGCGGCGGCGCGATAGACGACGACAGCACGTGCATCAGCGCGGCCATGTGGCTTGCGGCGTGCGGCTCGGCGGCGGCGGCGGCGTGCGGCGGCGCCACGTGCGCGTCGGCGGCGGCGGCGGCGCCCAGGTTGTGGCGCAGCGCCTGCAGCAGCAGCTGCGTCAGCGCCGCGTTGCTCGCCGAGTCCGCGGCTGCGGCGGCCGCCGCCGCGCTGCTCGACGACAGCAGCGCCTTGAGGTTCGTCAGCCCCGCCGGGTCCAGCGGCAGCGCGTCGTGCGGTCCGCCGTCGTCGCCGTGCGCGTCGCCGGCGGCTGCGGCGGCGGCGGCCGCGCTGGCGTGGGTGCTTGCGCTGGGTGCTGCTTGTGCTTGGCTCGGCAAAACAACTCCTGTCGGACAATTCTGCAGATGCTGCTGGTTCGGCGTTTGAAGCTGTTGCATAGTGTCGCGTATATGTACTAGAGTGAGTGCGTGTTGTTGGTTGGTTGGTTGGTTGGGAGGGGTTGGGGTGCGAGTGTGGGTGGTGTCGGACGTGTTTGTTTGGAGTCTCTTTTTTGTTTTTCTTATTATTTCCCGCCCATGCTTGAAAAACCCCTTCGAGACCCTCTAAGCAATCGCAATTACCTCCTATGCTTTCAATTTCAACAAGGGCAATTGTGGGAAATTACGCAGGACTAGAATAATTAGATTTGGGAATTGTCACCAAATAATGTCTCTGACAGCGAAGCACTCTCCTGCCCAGAACATATCCCCTACAGTATCCACCACCACAAACAATACCGGTAGCTCACTTTCTGCAATCGCGACATCAAACTTAGCCGCCACAAACGCTGCGGGACCGCTGACTGCCGCCCTGATCAAGGAATACCTCGCTGCACGAGGTCTAAACAAAACACTGGACGCGTTCAAACTTGAGTTTCTTCAGTATCAGGTTCGTTGATTGCTATTGTTTCGATGGGATGGGATGGAACACCTGACCACCACCAACAATGTCAGAAAACTCCACCCATATCAAGCAGACAAGAACTTGCTGATCAACTTGGAATTTCAAAACTTATCAAGCAAAACAAAGCTCAAGGTTGAATTCTCTTTTTATTTTCCGTGTTTTTTTGGCTGGTAACACTTTGATATTCTAATCAAAAAATACACTTGTGAAACACAACGCGTCATTAGATCAGCCGCTCAAAACCCAAATCGAAATCATTGTCAAATATTTGGTTAGTCGATCTCAAAAAGACTTGCCAGCAGCATCTTCTCCAACCAGTGGAGCAAAAGTATCTAGTGCGTCAAGACTCAGAACCGGCCAAACTTCTGCTTCGCCCAAAGGAGCCACAGAGACCCAAAAAATTCTCTCGAATCAGCAAACGCTACAGCAACTCACCGAACCCCTTGACGCGCCGTCCTCCATTATTTTCAAAACTCCTCTGGGTGGTTTCAGTGCAACAAACCCCAGAGCAGTATCCGCGGCCTCGAATAGAGTTACTCCATCTACAACAACAACCAGACCTAGTACAGGAGTATCTCCAAAACGAGGCACAAGTGCAACTCCATCAATCACTTCGACTGAAAAAACAATCACATCTCAATCTGCACCAAAAACTACTGTTGCATTTTCAAGAGAAAGTAAAGTCGGTTTTACCGGACCGACAAAGACCGCGTTAACAGGACTGGACTTGTCTTCTTCAGAAGACGAATTAGACCAAAACGTTAACAGCAACAACAACATTAAGTTCAACGCCACAAACAACAACAACAACAACAACAGCAACAACGATATCGAAGAAGAAGAAATGAGCGGTCAATTGGAAGGATTCCGAAAAAGCTCAAAAGTTCCAAACGGCGTCCAGTTTGCACCTTCTTCAAAAAAACCCACTTCCTCTGGAACCGTCGAAACTACAATCAATGATGATCTCCACATCATGGATGATTTCGACGACGACGAATACAGCATCACAAGCGACCTGGGTGGATCGCTATCAAACCAGCATATTTTAAAAGGCTCCACGCTTGCAGGAAGCACCGCGGGTGGCACATTGATATCGACACAAAAAGCATACATGTTGAGGAAGCTTGTGTTTCCAGGAGCGATTGGTGGAAGTGAAGAATCGCGGGCAAAAGGCATGTTTACAGAGGAATGGAAAGGAAAAGGATTTTGTTTTAGTTCGAATACTGAGCTGGCGTATGGAACTGTTCAAATCAAGGTTTGTTGGGACTTTTTTTTGTTCTTTTTGGTTTCTGTTTTGACGGAGGAAAATTTTTGTAATAGGGAGGCCCTTGTGGATTATTGGCTTCTGTTCAAGCATACATTCTGAAGCATCTGCTGTTTGTGGAAAAGGCGCATAACATCAGGTATGAAATCGCTAATTGCTATTGTTGTAGTTACTAAAAGTAGTTCCTGAATGAGGACAGAGTTGGAAAACTTCGCCCTGGAATCGCACAATGCCAAACAGCCCTCATTGATGCCCTTTCAGAAATATTATGGCAAGCCGGAGGGACACGGCATCGGCGTGCGGTTGTCGCAATGTGAGCGCTTTGCATTGTTTCCCAACCACTCATTTTTTGGTGTGCATTTTGTTTTAGATATAATCCAAACCTGCGTGTGAATGCATCTGTAAACTTACACCGTGAAAAATACACGCCAGATGGAATCACAGAGAACATGCAACTTTTTGAATTCTATGATGTGAATCAATTGCGGGCGTTTCTTACAGCAAATATCTCCACGGTACGACTACTTCTGCTTCTTCTCTCCGTTTTTTTTTTTAGTCTTTTTTTTTACTTAGCCATTTTCCCATTTTAGTTCACTGTCAACGATCCAAACAGACATGGATTGATTCAATTACTGTACTCTGTAATTTTGAGTCGTGGACCCGAAACCATTCGTGAAGAGGACTTTGATGAATTGGATTGCTCCATGATTGGTCGTCATGGATATTGTACACAGGTACCAACCTTTCCGTTTCCTTGGTTGTTGTTGTTGTTTTTTTCTTCTTTTTTTGTGGTGCATTTTTTTGTTAACAAAACATCCCCCACGAAGGAAATGGTTAATTTAATATTAATGGGACAAGCAATCTCAAACGTTCATGACGGTGATTTCAAACTTGGTGAAGGAGCAGACGTGAAAATTTTGAAAGGAATGAAAAAAACATGTCAGTTTGGGTACTTGAGTTTATTCGAACATTACGGGTCTCTCAAGGTGCGGACTTTTTTTTTTGCCCCCTCACCAAACTTATCACTAAAGCCAAAAAAAAAAAAAAAAAAAAAAAAAAAAACATTTTCATACATACATACAGGTTGGCGAATACTACAAGTCGCCAACCCTGCCAATATTTGTCATTTGTTCGGAATCGCATTTCACAGTTCTCTTTTCCCTGGACAAGGATATAATGTTCAAAACAGGGCATCAGACACGGTTACAAGACAAACTGGAGCTTTTCTATTATGATGGGCTTGCCAACCAGGATGGAGAGATTTCTTTGGAAATCGTTTTAGGAGACGGAGGCAAAAAGAAGCGATTGGGTGGTGGTGGCGGTGGGCTACCCACGTCGGACACAGGGAGCAGCAGTGCTAGCGACAGAGGTGGGGATTCATTGACACCTCCATTAGAATTGGTTTTGAAAACAAGATGGCCTGACATCTCGAAAGTAACTTGGCGCGGATCTGATCCACTCCTTTAAGTTGTATAGACGCACTTAAAAAAAAAAATAGACAAAAAAACATGGTATTTATTCTTAGAAGACTCGACATAAAAAAGCTATAATTTAATTCATACTGCATTATTCACAACCTGCGAATAAAACTGTAATGCACCAGAAGTCAGAGGGACCCACCATTTCGGATCCGCCATTTCCAAATCAATCATGGGGTGACGGTAAGAATCTGCAAAGTGGTCATCATGTTTAATGCGCCCAGTGTCCAGGAGTACCTTCATTGCTTCTGTGTTGGAATTTTTGAAGGCAAGCAGGTATGCAGCATCATTGCTGAACTTTGGGTTCACATCCTTAATACTCAAAATCGCTTTGACAACCTTGGGATTTCCATTGTCGGCACCAAAACAAAGTGACATATTGATTCTGATGCGTTGCATTGGTGTTGGGGTTGGACTTCTGTTTATGCTTGAAACAATCAGTTCAACGATTCCTGTCAGACCATTGCGAGCTGCAATGGCAAGAGCTAGAGTGGGATCCCATACAGCAGACGAAGGAATCCGGTTAAAAAGGGCTTGGAACATGGTCTCATTGTGACTAATCCAAGCGAGATAAGTGAGAGATAAGTGACAGAAAGAACAAACTTACAGAGCAGCAGCAAGAGCAAGGGCTTTTCCACCTTCCGCCAGAGGATCAACGCGCAAGTCTTTTAGCAAGAGAGTCACAATGTCGGTACGTCCGGCCTAGGTTTGGGAAGATCATTTGTATTTGTCAGTGGTTTGATTGAACCAAGCAAGATCTGACATTTCAAACCAACCTCAGCATTGGCAATCAGGGCTCCAGATTCGAGCATCGATGGATCTACGTCTTTGTGTGCCAGAAGAGTCTTGACAACGTCCAGATCTCCTGAGAGCAGCCCAGAATATGTTGTTGCAGTGGTTAACTGGGATACAGCTTTTTCAGCAGCGACTGGGGAGACGGCAGTTTCCAGTTCTTCCAGGTATTTTGCAAGTTGTTCAGAATCTCGTCTTTGAATTGCTCCAAAGATGCGGGCATCTGATGCTGTGGCACTTGTGTTCATTGGTAGCTTTATTTTTATTTGTTTTTTTTTTGCGTTTCTTTCCCTTACATAACCCGAATCCGCTTCATTAAAACGCCTGCTTTATTTTCTATCTGTAACTTGATGCTGTATCAAGCCGCCAAGACCTGCAAAAATTATAGCTTGCCCAGGGAAATCTTGTTCCGGCTTTACCCGAACAACGTCGCCAACAAAAACTCGTTTACGCAGTGGGAAGGCGTGGGCAACCAATCGTAGCGTGAAGTTCTATTTATCATTTATTCAAGTCAAGATTATTCCATGATTACAAAAAATCGGTTTCCGCTTCCTTCCTTTTTTTTAAGCGTCTCCATAAATAGAAAAAGAAACTTCAAAGTAAGTGTGGCGCCAATCGCTCATCTTGCATCCCTCCTCCTCTTGCCATGTAATGCGTTCCAAAAAAAAGGAGATTTAGTTTCCCGACCGGTTTCTTCCGAAAAACCCCAATTTGCTCATCCACCTTTCAAAATCCAACACGCCAGAAAAAACACCAGAAAACATGTCAAGTGCCTTTAGCGACCAACAAACCCCGCAACTCCTCGGCGACGAATCAGCTGCACCATCTCTTGCTCCAAAGAAACTTTCAACCGAAGCTCTGATCGGTAATTTCGCCAAAGTGCCACATTGACGTCATCAATCATCATCTCACATCCACTCGTTTCCTTTTCTCCCAATCATACAGAAATCGAGCATCAGTATGGAGCACACAAGTAAGTTACGGTTATCTTGTCGTCAAGACGTCCGTTTCTGACGAAATTTGATGATACAGTTACCACCCACTTCCAGTTGTCTTTTCCAAGGCAAAAGGCATTTACGTCTGGGATCCAGAAGGTCGATGCTACATGGACTTTTTGTCCGCGTATTCCGCTGTCAACCAAGGTTCCTTTTTCCGTCGTTGTTTTTTTTTTGGTGTTCTTGTTGTTTTCAAATATATTCACCCACGTTTTTTTTTCTTTGGAAGGTCATGCTCATCCTCGCATTATTCAAACCTTGATTGACCAAGCAAGTACTCTTTCATTGAGTTCCCGTGCATTCCACAACGACATTTTTGGCCAATACGCCAAATTTGTGACTGAATTCTTTGGCTACGACATGGTCCTTCCCATGAACACTGGTGCCGAGGCCGTTGAAACCGCCATCAAGCTCGCCCGACGATGGGGATACGATAAAAAGGGGATCGCTCCCAATGAAGCCATCCTGTTGAGTTGTTCGGAAAACTTTCACGGACGCACCATCTCGATTGTTTCAATGAGTACAGACCCGAGCTCAAGAGTTGGTTTCGGCCCATTTAATGTGAACATGGGGCCAGTCTGTCCTGGTTCCAGCAATATCCTGAGATACAATAATGCACAGGATTTGGAGAGGGCTTTGGAGGCCCATGGGCCAAACGTGTGTGGTTTCCTGGTGGAGCCTATTCAAGGAGAGGCGGGTGTTGTGGTGCCAGATCAAGGGTACTTGACCAAATGCTACGAGTTGTGTAAAAAGCACAATGTGTTGTTTATTGCGGATGAAATCCAGACGGGTCTTGCTCGTAGCGGGAAAATGCTTGCAATCGACCATGAAAACATCAAGGCTGATATTTTGATTCTCGGAAAGGCGCTTTCTGGTGGTGTCTACCCAGTCTCCGCCGTTCTTGCCTCCAGGGATGTGATGCTCACGATTCGTCCTGGTGAACACGGTTCCACCTATGGTGGAAACCCGCTTGGTAGTGCTGTGGCAATCACAGCTCTGACTGTCCTGAAGGAAGAAAAGATGGCTGAACACGCCGAGAAGATGGGACTAGTGTTCCGCGAGGCTATGCAAAAGGAAGTTGAAAGACCAGGTAGTATTGTTGCCAAAGTTCGTGGAATGGGTCTCTTGAACGCTATCGTGATTGAAGAACCAAGGATTGGTGGTGGAAAGGGTGCTTGGGAAGTGTGTCTCTTGTTGAAGAAGTATGGTCTTCTTGCAAAGCCAACGCATCGAAACATTATTCGATTGGCTCCTCCACTGTGTATCACTGAGCAGGAAATGCTGAGAGGAATTGAGATTATCAAGCGTGCTCTGCACGACGTAATGACTCTGTCTATGGAAGACATCCACGGTGGTAAAGTGGAAGCTCATTGACCAAAGCTGTAACGTAAATAAAAATCCTTTTTAATAAGTAAAGTCAATAATAAGTGATTTTTACAAAACCTCCGAAGAAATCTGACTCACAAAGTTTGCAAATAATGGCTCGTCCGAAGAAAAGCAAGCTTCTCGAGCAAAACCCAGACACCATTGTCGAACGCCATGGTTTCACGGGGCTCTGTGCAATGCCAACTGAACTGTTTGATGAAATCTGTGGCCATCTTCGGCCAGTTGATGTTCTGAATTTGGGATGTGCAAACAAGCGTCTTGCGGTGTTGACAGGTACACCATCAAGGTACGGAGCCCTCCCCCCCACTGCTATTCCATCTATTGAACTTGTTGCCATTAGATTGTGGACCGTGTTCCGGGTTGCCATGGGGTATCCCGCGGTTCCTCCCTCATATGTTGATCAAATCACTGACAAAAAGATTGTTGTCCTGGCCAGTCGCGTAAGTAGTAACGATCTTTGTTCTATCATCTTGCTTCCGCCTAAAGCTTCATTTTTGTGAAATCTGGCTGTAAGATGGGTTGCTTCTTCTGTACTACAAAAGGGAAGAAAATCGTGTGGAGCGCAATGAAGAGAGTGTGCGCAAAGTGCACAAACAAGGCTGGAACAATTGGAGTAACTGAGTTGGGAACCATAGATCCCGTGTTTGCCCGATGGTGTATCGACATGGAGAGTGCAAAGTCGACCTCAACCTTCAATCGCAAGAACCAGCTTGCCGAGATTCGTGCAAATCGACGTGCTGAAATCATTAAAAGGTATTTATCTCTCTCTCTCCTCTTGAACCATGAATCTCAATGAATCTTTTTGGGGGGGTGAATAACGGTGTCTTTTAAAAAAAAAAAAAAAATTAATAAAACAGGTTTGGCGATCTTACACCAATCTCTATCCCCTTGGATTGGCTGGAAAAATGCGAGACATTCCGAAAGGCCTGCGAAGTTCCCGCTCCTTTGACTGGCAGAATGTTTACCAACCTGCTCCGTACGATCCAGCCTGAGCTCAGAAACATTAGAATAAGAGAAACCATCAAAGACCGATACCTTGCCCTGTATGCATTTGCTATGGAGGGTATTCCAGCAGCATGGCACCGCGTGTTTTCACGAGCCAATCTGTACAGCTACGGCTTCTATTCCGAAAGCACTCCCTTCGAAGCCGACTTTATCGACGCCATCAAACCAGAATTGGAGCAGTACATGTGGAATCAAGTATACCCTGAGTTTGATCCCCGCACCTTTCGTCAAGTTGCTGAGGCCAAGAAGGCCATGACGAGACCTTTCACGGTGTATGAGGGCATCAAGGCGGAAATCCTTGGCGAGCTTCCTGGACTCCAAGAGGAAGTTGTCTCTTACATTTCCGCAAACACTCCAACTTACCGTGCTCTTCCGTCAGTGGTTAGTGCTGAAAGAGCAAAGTCTGACTTCCTGATTGGCTTTGAAGAGCAAGTCACCGAAGACCGTTTGGATCAGTTGTTTCCCAGCGATGGTGGCATGAGAATGGGTCGGATTGGACCAAGGGAGTGGAAGGATCACAATTCCGAAATTATCAGTTACAGGAATAAGGATTGGAATCTGGCTCAAGTCCGCGCTTCAGTTGCGGAGTGGAATAAAACGCTGACGCAACGAATTGCGACGACTTATAGAAGAATTACCGAGACTTGTTCTGCCGACATCAAGTCTGTTGGCGAAGTGCACGCCAACACTGAGAATGATATTAAGGAGTTGCCCGAGTGGGAGTTCTTGGCGGATATGGATGTCAAGGAGGTGGCTCGAGTTCACGGGATTCTGCGCAGCGTCTTCAATTATCCCTTTTACATGTTTAGCGAACAACGCCATGGTCAAAACAAGGTGTCTCAATGCCGTCAGTTGATTACTGAACCAGATGACAAGTTTGATGCTGAAACGACTTTTGAAGCCATAGCAGAGTACGTTACATCTGTCATGTCCAACCGCAGAGCTCTGCGAGTTCATGCAGAACCTGTCATCTACGTTGCGTTTTTGAAATCTATTGGACTGGATTATCGAAAAGATCATGAAACTACGAGTGTAGCAGAGTATGAAGAATGGGAGCGTAAACTATCATTGCAGGTTGAGGGCGTGTTGCAGGAGGTTGAATCTCAGGAATGGTATCAGAACTCCCACCATTTCTACAACCTTGAGGTGGATGATTTTATGGTGAAGATGGTTTCAAATGCAGAAACATGCAATGATATCCTGCCGGCGGACGAGTTTAGTGCTAAAGAATTTGTTGAAAACCATTCGGACTGGTTGGAAAGTGAGATTAGCCAACGGATGGACTTTTTCAGCCACGGAGGGTACGACAGTGAATATGACAGTGATGATGATGGTCTTAATCCGTTTATGAGAAATGGATGTAGTCTGATGTGAATATGGTTACTTTTATTGCTTCTTATCGGTAGTTTTTAAATATCCTTTGTTCCTTTTGTTAAAATTATGGTTTTTTCTTTTCAATACCTTTTGCGCAATGCCTGCAACATATTGTCCACCATCGCATCCAAATCGAACTTATTTTTCCATCCCCAATCTTTTCTGGCAGCAGAATCATCCAAACTCTTTGGCCAACTGTCCGCAATAGCCTGGCGATAGTCTGGAGAGTAAGTCATTTCGAAATCCGGTAGGCGTTCCTTGATTTTAGCCGCGATTTCTTCAGGGTTGAAACTGAATGCCGCCATATTGTAAGTTCTCTGAGTTAATTGGGAGTTGGGGGTTGCAAGAAAGTCCACAGTTCCTTCCAGGCAGTCTGGAAGATACATCATTGGCAGAGAGGTTTCTGGACCGAGGTAGCAGTTGTAAGCGCGGTCCTTGAGGGCACTGTGAAAGATTTGGACAGCATAATCTGCATGTCAAAAATAAAAAAAATTGAGAGTTAATAAAAAAAATTGCTATTTCATCACAGGGTTTTTATCTACTGTGATTTGTCATTTCGCAATGAATCGGACATGCTTACCAGTGGTGCCACCGCCAGGTTCTGTATCTGATGAGATGATACCAGGATAACGCAGGGAGCGAAAGTCGACACCAAAGCGCTTGGCATAGTACTCGCCCATCAATTCGACATGAACTTTTGTTATTCCATACACAGTGGTTGGGCGCATGATTGTCAGATCTGGAGTCAAGTCCCTTGGTGTGGTTGGCCCAAAGGCTCCGATAGTAGAAGGGCACATGATTCTGAGCTGGTGCCGTCTGGCAAGTTCCAGAGTATTTGTGAAACCAGTCATGTTGATGGCAAGAGCACGTTCGATATTCTGTTCGCCCACAGCACTCAGCAAAGCACTGAGGTTGATGATCCAATTGACGTCATTGTCGACAACGATAGTTTCCAACTGTTGGTAGTTGAGCACGTCAGCAAAGACGTATGGGCCTTCCTTCTTGACTTGGGCAGAAGGCTTGCGAATATCTGAGGCAATAACATTCTCAGCGCCGTATCGCTGTCTGTGTACAAAGCCGTTGTGCTTATCAGAAACAAAACGAATGCCAGTGGTACACGCGAATTGAGGGTACCTGAGTAATGACACTAGGCCAGTTCCGAGTTGGCCAAGTGATCCAGTCACTAGAACTCTTGGTTTGACAGCATCGGAAGCTGCTACTGCTGCGGTCGTCAAAAACCGGGTTGATTTCCGGAGAAACATGGCTTTTTTTTGGATGGATTTTTGTGTGGACTTCTGGAACGTGTAAAATTTCGAATCACTTTTTCAAGGAATTTTTCTGTTTTGGTGATGGACCCTTGGGTGCCATCGGAAATCCCGGAACAAACAAAAAAAAAAACGATGATGCAAAAAGTGAGCAATGCTTCTGACTGACTGTCTGACAGACAGACTGACAGCATGCTAACATTGTGCAACTCCAACCAATGCAGACACGAGCATACTCTACGGGACACGCGGCCTTGCGAGCGATCCTGCAAGCCGAGCTTGACGGCATCCGGGCAGCTGGAACGTACAAGGTATGAGGCGAAATTGAGATTGAGGCTGAGGCAGACGTTGACGCGAAACACAGACCGAGCGCGTGCTGACGTCTGCGCAGGCGGCGGCCGTGTCCGTGGCGGGCAGCGCAGCGCCGGTAGTCAACTTCTGCGCCAACAACTACCTCGGGCTCGCGGGGCACGGCGGCGTGGCGGCGGCGGCGAAGGCGGCGGTCGACGCGCGCGGCGCCGGGCTCGCGTCGGTGCGGTTCATCTGCGGCACGCAGGACGCGCACAAGGCGCTCGAAGCGACAGTCGCGCGCTTCCACGGCACGCGCGACGCCGTGCTGTACCCGTCATGCTTCGACGCGAACGCGGGCCTCTTCGAGGCGCTGCTGACAGACGCCGACGCCGTCGTGTCCGACCAGCTCAACCACGCCTCCATCATCGACGGCATCCGCCTGTGCAAGGCGCGCCGCTTCCGCTACCGCAACTGCGACATGTCCGACCTCGAGGCTCAGCTGCGCGCCGCTGACGCCGCCGGCGCCCGCATCAAGCTGATTGCGACCGACGGCGTGTTTTCGATGGACGGCAAGGTGGCGCCGCTCGACAAGATCTGCGACCTGGCCGACAAGTACAACGCGATCGTGTTTATCGACGAGTGCCACTCCACCGGCTTCTTTGGAAAGCACGGCCGCGGCACGCCAGAGTACTTTGGCGTCGAAGGCCGCATCGACATTATCAACTCGACGCTTGGAAAAGCTGTATGCGGCGCGGCAGGTATGATAGAGTCTTTGTTTTTTTTTTTTTTTTTTTTTTTTTTTTTTGACAGTAGTTTACAGGTGGCTACACTGCCTCGTCAAAGGAGGTGGTCGATATTCTGCGACAACGCAGTCGTCCATACCTGTTTTCAAATACTCTTCCGCCAGCAGTTGTTGGCGCCGCCCAGAAGGCTTTTGAACTCATTGATACAGAAGGAGTCCAGCTGAGGGAACAGCTTCAAGCAAACACCAACTTGTTTCGATCGCGAATGGCGGCGGCAGGATTCACCCTCAAGGGCGATAATCACCCAATTGTCCCTGTAATGTTGGGAGACGCCAAGCTGGCCTCGGACGTTGCCGACGACATGTTGAAGAAGGGAATTTATGTCATTGGGTTTAGCTACCCGGTTGTTCCAAAGGGAGAAGCTAGAATTCGAGTGCAACTGAGTGCTGTTCATACTACGAAGCAGGTCAACGACTGTGTGGATGCATTTATCGAATGTGTTGAAAAGAGGAAGGCTGCTTCCAAACTCTAAGAGTTGAAACTTGGAGAGTTGAATCACCAATAAACATCAAAAATTGAAACAGACATCTTAACTATACACATGCTTTAAAAAGAAAAGCTTTGTTTTTATTGACCCAGATTGGCAAGAAAAACTCTACGATACTCAAGCATGTTCCTTCCCTTTTGTTCTTCCAACGCCCTGTATCGATCTTCATCGTCGCCAAGCAAAACATCATCTTCTTCAGGTAAAAATATGAATGCCCGAACTTTAGGATCTAAGCGATTCACATTGAACTTTGCTTTCAAAAGAAATCGCGCCTTCTTCTTCAAGTACTGGTGACGATGCAGATAAAAAAAGATATTAAATTTCACAAAAAAAAAAAATTGGAATTGGAATTTACCGTTGTCATAAACATTGCTTTTTTAACATTCTTGAATGAGTCCCCAGTTTCCCTCATCAACTGCGCCTCAACAGCCGTCGGTTCGTCTTCGTCATCAGAAGCATCCAAAACATCTTCCACAAGCTCATAACTGACTTCTGCGGCAACTTCTTCGTAAATATTGCCCGGCAACGCCTGCGTTGTATCATTGACGCTGGAGAATTCGTCAAAACTCTTGTTGGCGGCTTCGTATTCGTCTTCGTCAGTTACAAAAGACAATGCTTGGCTGTCGATGCGAGGAACCGCTGCTGCAACCTGTGTGCGATCATGATCGGACGCGTCCATTTCATTGTCAGAATCCGGTTCAACAAATGATCCTCTGGCTGGGCTCTTGAGCGCCCGTTGAATGTACTTGGACACACTGCCAGAACGCTTCAATGGTGTCACATTATCATAACCAGCTTCCTTTGTTGGGGAGGACGCTTCCTTTGCTGGGGATATACTGATTCTTGCCGATTGCCGACGAGGAGTTATTGGAGAATGCGTCTGAGCCGCAGCAGCAGCAGCCGCAATTTTAGATGCTTCAACACCTTGCTTCAAAGCAGCTGCCATATACTCGTCCCCTCTGTTGTTGTTCTCCGACTTTCCAACCCATTTCTTCCCACCAACAACCAGAGCAACCAAATCCCCATTATTATTATTATCATCCTCGCGTCCGTCACTGTTGCCGGGCTTCCCAACACTCGACGAATACCCGATTCTTTGCCGTTTACGAATTCCATCTCCTTCGGCTTGTTGTTGTTGTTGCTGCTGTTTTAATTCAGCTCGACGCAGTTCATCTCGGATTTCCACCAATTCATCTGCATTGGACTTTCTTCGATTGCTACCGCTGCTTCGTCTTGAGGAGGAGGTGCCTGGGAGTGATTCATGATTCATTTCCAGAAATGCACTCAAGACGGGGTTCTTGGGACTTGCGTTGGCAAGAACTCCCGTTGAAATCCTCCCCCTTGTTGTTGTTGTCGTTGCTATTGGTGCTGTTGTTGGCGTTGTTGCTGTTGCTGTTGTTGTTGTTGCTGCTGTTGTTGTTGCTGGTGGTGGTACAGCCCGTGCAGTAGTTGTTGGTATAGGATCTGGATCGGGCATTGCCATAGACTGCTGGGACCTCCTTTCTGGCAGTGACTTTCTTGAAGTTGCTGAATAGACTGGCGCTACTGACGTAGGATTCACGGTAGTCAGTTGAAATCTTTTGGGAGGGCTTGGTGACGAGATTTCTGCTTCGACGGTACTTGCCCCTTCTAAATCCAACGGTTTAATTGAGACTGCCCTTGGCAAAGAATCATTCGCAGGGGATTTTGATGATATTTTAACTGAACTGCCGGCCCCGCCGCTGTTGCTACTGCTGCTGGTATTATTCACCACGGCTGGAAGAGTATCATTCGGTTGGAACCGAGATGCAACTGCATCCTCTTCATGGTATCCAACGCCAAAATCATCCCCGTCATCAAATTCATCAACAAATTCAGTTGCTCGATGTTTTCGCTTCTTCACATCGTGTTGACCTTTAGTCGCCGTATTGTATCTGGCAATTTTCGGGGGTTCTCGCCGTACGTCCTCTTCATGTAGAACCATTTCTTCCGCCGGTCCAGAATCTCTGGCCACGCGTTGATTCTGGCGCTGGCTACTCCCAAGCAGGTTTATCTGGCTGACTGATGCTTCGTTTTGGCTGTCGTTATTGTCGGATTCACGCGCAGTGGCAGCTGCAGAATCTGAAGCAGCAGTAGCTGCTGCTGCTGCAGCCGCAGCGGCGGCTTTGGTAGCATATTCTTCCCTTAAGCGACTCAAATAATCCGCACTCATTCTAGGTAGTAACTTCTTGACGGCTCTGTCTCTCCACGAGGACCAAGTCCGGCTGGGATGCTAAAAAATGTGAACGGGGGTGAATAAACATCAAATCAATAAGAAGAAAAACAAAAATAGAGTTTCTTTTACCGTACGAGCAAGTTCCTGATAAAGAAGGTCTCCGGTTAGTCCATCGCGATTTTTTGCAATCAGTTGAATCAAGAGGGCGTCTTCCTCTTTGGTGAAGGGTGTCCGAAACCTTGAACAAAAAAAAAAAAAAAAGGGCGAAACAAAAACACAGCCATGAATAAACCCGGGACAATTGAACGCGTTTGGAACATTTGAGCGCGTAAAAGAAAAACCCGGACTCACCCTGGTGGTTCGTGTTGTGGTCGTTTTCCAGGCTTCTCCTCTCCTCCATGACTAGCTGACTCTGCAATTGGCTTGGACGGCCAAAGAAGATATCTCTCACGATTTACAGGTAATCGACCTCTCTGAATAGAATCCACAATGTATTTTCTGGTTTGGGTGTTTGGAGGAAACATAAGTCCATCATCATTGATTGAAAACATGCATTCATGCAACCGTACTCGGAGTAAAATCGTCCAGGAACGCGCGCCAATTTTAGGCTGGAAATCTTCATGAATATGTTCGGTTCATGTGGTTCTACTACTTCGCCGCCATTTTGCTGTGTGATGTTACTTCTTAGCCAGACATTGCAAAAGCATAACTCTCACCTCAATCAGCAGACGAATCGCACCCCGTCGATCGAATCGGGCAATCGAAAAGCGCAGTGGCTCTCCGTCATCATCGATAAACAAATTTGGATTCATTTTTTTTATTTAAAACCCAGTCTTTTTTTTTTGGTCAAAGCAAAAACATAACAACAAATATGATAAGAACACTAATAAGGCGAATTCACGATTGAAGAACGGCTCTTCAACATTTTGGTGGGTGTCTGCAAACTTTTTCTTGAGGTCATGCAAATGTCTTCGGGTAAAGCAACCAAAATGTTCTTGTCCTCTCCAAACTTAAAGTTATCAGCCACAATATCTGTTCCATACTGCTTGATAGTATAGTCGTTAAGCTTTCCTTGCTTGACTCGGCGGAAATTCCATGTTACAACACTATTGTTTGGTTTCAGTCAGATACATACTAATGGAAAGAACAAAACAACAAACGTACAAGGAACCAGTAGACGTAACAATACTTGTTTCTTCGAACTCTCCACTGTTATTTCCACTGCTTGTGTTAAATCTGGCAGGAGTGAAACTAACAACTCCTCCCATGTAGGCAACATGTTCTGGCCTAAGTTGCAAACGAACAGGGAACGGCTTTTGGTCTCCAAGACTCTTGTTAAATCCGCTGAATGTTGAACTTCTGCCGGCAGCTTTCGTGTCTCTAGCTTCCGTGCACACAAGCAACAAATAGTTCTTGCATGTGGCAATAACCCACTTTCCACTTTCAGTCGTATCGATTCCAGAAACAGGGTCTCCCAATCCGGGCAAGTGAGTCTTGGCTCGCACGTTGAGTTTGTCGTAGAGGCGAATGTCTCCCTTCGAAGACCCAACTGCAAGCTTTCCGCTAGCAGTCGTTGTAGCACAGTTGAATCTTCCGACATTTGATGCATACGTTTTGCTCTCACTGCGAACCAATTTGGTCTCCAAACGAGGGTCCAGACGGAAAATACTGTTGTGGTTGATTCCAACAAGGTTCCTGCTTGGAGTCATTCCAGCGTTCTTGGACTCTGGGATAATTTCAGTGACAGGAGTGACATCATCAATCTTCCACTCTTCAACCACTTTTCCAACGTTTAAATCCATACGATACACAATATGGTCTTCGTTCGGGCGCATGAGGAGCATACTCTTGTCTTGATCATGCAAGAGCACTTTGGAAGGAGTGAAAGACTTATTGTCAGACAAACTCTTGACGTTGTTAATGACAGTGCTGTATTCCACAGAGTCGGCATCCGGGTGACCCAAAACACCAATAGAATGACCACGAACAAAATAGGAGCGATCTCCGTGCCCAATGGTAAGATTACTGATTTTCGCCGTTTTGTCTCCGGGAGCACTGTTGTCGGGCGCTTCCATGAACGCTCCTTCATCTTCGCTTTCACTGGAATCTTCTTCTTCTGCGGCCTCCTTCTCCTCTTCCTCATCAGCATCTTCCATTTCAACATCTTCCTGGTATGCATTCACGAGGTATTTACGATCTTCAGCCTTCACCTTCAAAAAGTCGGTCTTGTTCAATGCTTCATACATGCAAGCGCCAAAGGCATCACGGAAGAGAGCTTCTTGAGCAGCATCGGCAAATTTAATACTCCAAGGATACACAGTGTCACTGCCATCTTCTTGCTTCCACAACCAGACAAAACATGTGGCATGTGTATTGAATTGAGGATTCATACTGTTGTCAATTGGCTGAGAAATATACGCCTGAGCAGCATCGCTAATGATGAGATGGAATTCAAAACGGGCTGTTCTGATAATTTCCGCAGTAATCGATTCTCGCATCATGTTGAACTGAACACACAATCAGCACTTATCAAACAAGAATAAAATTTCCCTACCTGAGACACACGATTATCATAAAGGTACAAATCTCCTTCAACTTTAACAATGGATTCGCCGCTGGGGGTAAGATTTTTGTTGATTGCTAGTGGTGTCGTTCCCATACTCATGGGCACAGGGGACTGTGTTGGCGTCGCGTTGCTCTTAACATCGTGAACAGGACCTTTCATTTCCTTCGCCTCTCTTTTGACGGGTGTTTTCTCTGGTTGTTGTTGCTTTTGCTTGGCCGCTGGACTCACCGCTCCCGCAAGACCTCCAACCTGGACAATGTGTGAATATGAATAAAGATGGAATTCACCAAAGCACCAACCTTTTTAGCAGCTGCTGCAACGGCGTTCGCATTTGCCACAGCGCCTGCACGAACAAAGGCAAAGTATTTATCAAGTTCATCATCCGTTGCGTCAGAGTGACTCTTTTTAGCACGCCGTTCATACATGGACGTATAGGCGACTCCCTCAAAAGCGGAAAGGGTTGCTGCGGACGCGTCGAATGCCTCGTACTCGTAATGCACCAAAGTTCCTTGGGAAATAATGTCAAAAGCAAAGAAAAGGGGTTTTTAGGCAAGCAAACCTGCTGGTGCCAGGGGGTCTGTCCAACGCACTGTGGCGTCAGTGACAAGCAAGTGTAATGATTCATCCAACAAAAACGAAACTTCTGTATCGTCCTCATCATCGAGAGACTCTCCTTCGGCCTCTACTTCGTCCTCGCCTTCTTCAAACAGACGCGTTGCGACAAGTCTATGAAGGAGTTAAAGAAACAATGCTGAAGCTTATCCACACTCACTGGTAGTTGAAGGGCACATTTGACCGTCGAACTGTGAGCGTCGCGTCCTTGAACAGAAGCTGCTTCGAAACTTGGGTTGTTGTTGCCGTTGTACGTGTTGTAACTTTGTTCAATGAGCCTGATGGCAGTTGCATAAGAGCCGCATCACTCTTGCCCCTTGTTGCAGTACAGATAAGTCACCAAGTGCATTCTCACATCTCTCGACAGTTCCTGCAATCTCTCCTTGACTTACCAAATCACAGACCCAATGGACTTTAAGAGAAACATATCAACGCTTGGTTTGGTTGTTTTTGGCCAAATTTTATTATTACTTCATGCATATTGAACTTCTTAACCAAAATGTACCCGTTTCTTTGAGACTTCCTTCTCATTCTCTGCTTCCGGTTTCCTCTTCTTATTCTTGGTTTTCTGTTGCTCCAGAATCTCCTTCTTTTTGGCTTCGAGCAACTGGCGCTTCTCACTCTCCTTCTTCTTTTGAATCTTTTCTTTTTCATTTATCACGGCATGTACTACCCGCTGGTTATAATAAGATCATCAGGTTTTAGGAAGGGTGGTACACGATTGAAGAACACTCACCCGCTTGTCCAACTTCTTTTCTATTTTCGATTCTTCTGACGAATTGATGGAATTGATAATGGTCAGCATATCTGTCTGCAGTTCGATTCAGCGACAGAAGCACGTTGTTGCGATCCTGGGAATATGATCTCACCGTTGATGCAAAGACCTTTCCCTTCTTTCCCTGGCCGCCCTTCGTCTTTTCCGGCTTCAGCTTCATCTGCAGCGCGCGAACGTCGTTGCCGGCCTCTTCTTCGCCGTCGCTGGCGGCGTCGGACGCGTCGCCGGAGTTCGCGGCAGCGTCGCCGGAGTTTGCGCCCGACTCTGCGTCCGAGTCGCCGCCCGTCGCCGCGCCGCTGTTTGCTGCGCCGGCCTTTGCGGCGGCCGCCGCCGCGCGGTGCTTGTCGCGCCGTGCCTTGGCCGCCGCGGCGATGGCCTTTCCGCGCGCCAGGTCCGCTTCGATCGCCGCCTTCGACCGCCCGCCCAGGTTGCGGCCCTGCACCACGGCTGCGGGCTTTGGCTTCCGTCCACCTTTTCCCTCTGGTCGCCGATTGTTCTTGGGGTTGTTCGGTTTCGGGTTGACTTTGGTGCCTTTTGCAACTGCCGCCATTGAATCAAGAAATGCTTTTTTATAAATATTCAAGAAAAAAAAGAAAGAAAGCTGCAAACTACCGCTGCTTGTCCCGGTTCATAACAACTAATAGAATAAATCCTATAACACGCATCCCCAAGCCAAGTACAAAACACATGATAAAGTCCCTTTCAATCTGATACAGGTTCCACCCAAACATGTCGGCAGTGTTTTGGATATTGTACTTGTTCTCGTATATCCTGATCGAGCTGGCATCTAGTTTTCCATAAAAGTTAAAAACTCAACCCAAATTCAGAATAACTTAAGCCAAAAAGGTACTAACACATCGCTTCAGCCGCCCACTTGTTAAAACTCAATTCCATAATCCAATTAATTCCCCATCTCTTTGCTTGTGTGATACTTGGGCCATAGCCACAAAACACACTAGCAAATAAACACATTACCACCGCCAATAAGGATGCATTTTCTCGTCTGACAACCATACTGATTAAACAAGACATTCCATAAACACCCCAGTACTGAAGTAACACTATCAAATACTGCGTAGCTGGTGATATGACTGGTTTCGCCAATAGCATAAATACAGCTGTAAAATGAAGTGCCATAATGGCAATTCGAAACAGCGTGGAGATGGTCTTTCCCTAATAGCACTTGATCAGCAACAGTTACTCTATAATTCAATTCTCACCAAAAAGTAAGCTGCCCGGCTATGGCCTGAGGCAGCTTCACGCCAATAAACACTCTTCTCCTCTCCAAAAACTTTAACAGCAGCGGGTGCACTCGCCAAAGCCACGGAAAGTCCTAGCAAAAAACAAAACAAGGATATCACGTCGTTTGGTTTCGGGGACATGCCCGCATAGATGCTAGCATAAGGACCAGAGTACAACTCTTTAAGTTTTCCCTGTGTTGAAAGTCCTTTGAAATTTGGTTAGAAATGATGGGCAGTTCACGGTCGAAAACCTACCCATCAAAACACCGGCAATAACTGCAACAACTGTTTCGAGCACAAAAGCATTCATTTTCCGAAACTGTTGAATCACGCTCCTTTGATGACAGTGATAAAGTTGCTTCCAGAAACCAGCCCCACGACTTTCCACAACAATTGGTGCGATGCTATGGAATTCTCGATTTTGTTTCCAGGCTCTTTGTCTTTTATTGCGTCGCGAGGGTTCACAGCCAGTTAAGCTGTTATTGTTGGTTTCGGACCCAGAATCGTCGGATTCAAAGCCCGGTTTACGATAGGATTGAGATATAGAGCGCGACGTTGAATAGTGATACTTTTTGATAGATTGGAAGAGTAAGGGGGCTGCAACCAATGTGCTAAAACTGGACCGTGAATGGACGTCGGTGTCACCGTCTTCTTCCTCAGAAACGCCTTGCTCGCGGCTTTTAGGCCTCATGATTTGCATAGGAATATCAGTTGCACTGGTAGCCATTGACTGCGCTGACGAAATTGCACGTCGCTTTGCAAAGTCTCGACGAGATGGAGATGATACTGAAGATTTGTTCAAGAACGTGTTGATGGGCGTGTCAAGTGCTGCATACTTTTTGGCAGCTTCTGAGTCAAGACCAGATGGACTCAATCTTCGTACTCGTGCTACCTTTTCTCGACGATTATTACCCTTGTCGCTCGCTGTTCCCAACAACCCAAGCGTGTCTCCCCATGAACTATTCCAAGTGTCATCACCATTTTCATCATTTTCTATGTGACCATCATTCGCTGAAAATAAGCCATGTGAAAAATGGCTTGTCACTGCTTTGAATGGAGACGTAACCATCCTTTTCTTTGCGCCGCTAGAGCTGGTGCTAGAACTCATAATGCCACCATAACTGGTGCTGCTATTCGATAGCTTTTTTCGACGAGCAGCATCAAAAGTCATTGTCCTCTTCTGTTCCTCTACGCCCTTGATAAACGTCTTCCGCAGCTCACGATCCTCCCATAGTTCCACCACCTGGTCGACTCCTAATTTACCACCGGCGCATGCAGGATTGACACCTTTTCCGGCCAAAATGTCCATGACGGCATCACTCACGTTGGCCGATTCTTGAAACTCAAATCCAAGGGCTCGAAAGTATGATTTGATTTTCGTAACTGGGCCCATATATGCGACCCGACCTCCTGGAGCGACCATGATTACGTTGTGAAACTTCTCGAATATTTCGATTCGCGGTTGGTGGATAACTGCTATGATTGTAATCCCAAGCGAAGACATGGACGAAAGAATGTCGGTAGCATCAAGAGCAGATGTACTGTCGAGACCAGAAGTTGGTTCATCAAGAAATATTGTCAATGGGGCTGGGGGGTGTTTGGTGAGTCAAAAAAATTTTCTCCTTTTTTTTTTTGGTTTGTTTTGATGACTCACCCGCCGCAAGTTCCATCGCAATGTTAACACGCTTACGCTGACCACCAGAAATTCCCCGCGTTGTTTCATCACCAATAACTGAATGAGCTACGTGGGACAGCCTAAATCCAGACCGAGTTAGCTTGGCAAAGGCTCTTGTCGCACTTACTTCAGAGTCAACAACACATTATCTACATGACTCTGAATTTTCTTTTCATTCCAACTACGAGGTAAACGAACTCGAGCCGAATGCAGAACGTTTTCGCGCACCTGATTTTTTTGATAAGCAAGTGGCAAAATCAAAACACAAACAGCCAAACCGTCAATTCTTGCAACATGATATCTTCCTGCGGGACATATCCTATAATTTTTCGATAAAGATGAACTTCTGATTCCTGGCCGTTTATGAAGAGAGTTCCCCCAGTCTTGTCAACTTTCCCCATTAACACATTCATAAATGTGGTCTCTGCAGGGGAAAAAAACCAATCAGACGCATGCGTACAGGAAAAAAGGAGAGCAATAACACTCAACTGCCGGCACCACTGGGTCCTAAAATTGCAGTCATCTTCCCCTCCTCAATCTTGCCCGTAACCCCACTCAGAACTTTATGCCCATTCTTCAACGTCAATTCCAACCCTTCGAACCGAAAATTCATTCGAACTTGTCCATGCAACGGAAAAGTATCCCTAAACGCTTTCGATAACACTGTCAAATCATGTCTCAAGGTCTCCCTTGAAATCTCTTCTTCAGGAATGGGAAAGTCTTCTTCCATCAAAAGAGTACTGGCGGTGCCACTATCCCTTCGATATTCGTGCAATGCTCTCGATGAAGAAGGATGCATCATGGTTTGAGACAACATGCGTAATCGAGATGTTGATGCAATCCCAAACAGACTTGTCATGAGTCGCCCCCAAGAATTCTTCAAGCTAGATATTCGACCAATCAAAGAATGCCAAATACCGCCTTCAGTCGGATACCGATGATGCCTGCTAGTATTACTTGCCATGGCCTGCATTCGTTGGTGCTTGACTCTGATTCCCCAAAACAGAAGGAGCAGAACTCCGTCAACACCAGCCAGAATAATCAGAAAAAGATACACGACTTGATATATTGAGCCTTGCGGACAACTGGAGAATATGGTACACTTGAATGGCTTCACTGTTCCAGTTGGGCAAAAGTACCCTTGCGGACACGGAAGCATTGTTTTGTAATTTGGACAATAATATCCAGGTCTGCATATTATAGGTTCGTATATCCCCTGAGCCTAAAAGCAAGAGTTATCAGATGCTGCGGTGAAGTTTTTGTTGATTACCAGACACGGGAATCCAGCCAAGCGATACTTCACACACATAGGAGACGGAGGACAAAGAACCGGCACCGTTGTAGAATCCGTTGCATTCAAGTACGGACAATAAAACCCTGGATCGCAGGTCAACGTCCTGTACTTGTCCAACGCCGCTCCAAGCACTAAGTTTGGTGCATAGAAACAGCCTTTTCCCGCTCCATTGGGCATGTCACTACCACCAGAAGTCGTGAAATTCAGAGTAGGATCCTCGCTCGCGTTGGCGGGCAGCTCAAAGATATTCGTTGGTCCTCCTCCCATTGCTTTTTTGGAATTTACCTGCCAAGCACTAAAAACAAGACAATTCTCAAATTCAGTGAGACTTTTCTTTTATTAAATAAATACAATGGCAAAAAAGGACCCGTTAAGTTTTTCTCGTCGATCAGCGCTGTTTATCGCGATTGAGGCCAATCATTAAAAAGTACCCGACAATTCGCATTCCTAATCCAAGAACAGCGCACATGGCCAAGTCCAACGGAACCTGTGTCAAAGTATACCCAAAAATGCTTGCCATTAAGTCAATGTCAATCTTTTTGTCGTACACATTGATGGATACGGCATCTACATAGCACACTTGTTAATGAAGGTATAATCAATACAAACAAAAACATTATTGCTTACAATGCGCCTCTGCCGCCCACTTATTGAAACTTAATTCAAAAAGAAAGAGATAACCAGAAGTTTTGGCTTGATTCAAACTAGGTCCATATCCACACAAAATTGAGGCAAAAAACGAAATAACAGCGGCCAAAAGGGCCGCATTATCTCGCTGGACAATCATGGATACAATACAAGCAATACCATAAACTCCAAAGAATTGAAAGAGCACTAATGCATACTGTGTGTACGGATCGATAACTGGTTTCGCAAGCATCATATATAAACCAGTAAAGTGAAGAGACGTCAAAACAAGGCGGTAAATTGTTGCAAGATTCTTGCCCTAGAAATCAGAAATTTTAGATTACTCAGCAATAAAAACAACTTCTCACAATGAAATAGGCCAGCTTGCTATGGCCTGATGCAGCTTCTCTCCAGAAGACGGGCTTCTCTTCTCCAAAGACTTTGACTCCAGAAGGAGCTCCCGCCAAAGCGACTCCAATGCCAATAAGTAGACCATACAATGCCAACAAGTCCAGAGGAGCGGGAGACAAAAGGACATACTTTCCCCAATAGATACCGTTCATCAATTCCTTAACTTTCCCGATTGTCGAAATGCCTGTTTTCAATGTTACCAAACATCACTCAAGAGTAAAAGGACCCACCCATCAACATTCCCGCAAACATGGCAACGAAAAGCTCAAGTGCAAGCGCTCCTACTTGGCGACTTTGCTGAATCAGACTTCTCTGATGGCAGTAGAACACTTGCTTGCTGAAACTAGCCCCACGCTCCTTAACAACATTCGGTACAACCAGATGGAAATCTTGTTCCAGCCGATGATCTTCTTTGGAAACCGTCCATGCGTGAGACTTTTTGGAACGAATAGAGCGAGGAGGAGTAGCTGGGTGAGTGGGATGGATGACAGTAGGAGCTTCCGACGGGCGAGATGGTGTCAGTGGAGCTGAGGGTAATCCTCTCTCATCCAAGTGGAGAACACCCGATCGCGACAATGAATGTGCAACGGCTGTTGGAGCTTCAGAAATGTACCGGGAATGGGTGGCCCCGGCGACAAGAAATTGACCTGTTTCATTGTCGAGCTCGGCTGCGTCAACAGCCTCTACTGGTGGGAGTGGATTATCTCGGGGTGGGCTTGAGCTCATTTGTCGATCAATGTCTCCCATGTTACCAAGCCATTGCTCGACTTTGAAAATGGAGGACGGCCTTCCATGTGGCGCCAAAATTATTTCGTCTGGTTCAAGCTGCGCAGATTTGACAACCTCCTCCTCCTCTTCTTCTTCGTCTTCCGACGGAGTCATGTTAAAGAACGCTGGAGGTTCGTTGTAAATGTCCCTAGAGTGACGGTCTTCCCAAATCTCCACCAATTGATCTGGAGTCAAGGTAAACAGTCGGTTGACTCCCTTTCCTGCAAGAATATCCATCAGCGTGTCAGAAGCATTGGCCATTGGTTCAAAGTAAAACCCAAGTGTTTCAAAATATTGAGGTGCCAAAGCCGTGGGCCCAAGATATGCGACACGTCCACCAGGTGCAATCATCAACACATCATCAAACTTGCGGAAGATTTCAATGCGAGGCTGGTGGATGACAGCAACAATGGTCAGACCAAGCGATGCAACTGAATGCAAAATGTTGGCCACATCAAGTGAGGACGTCGCATCAAGACCAGATGTCGGTTCGTCCAAAAAGATAGTCAGTGGCGCAGCAGCAAGCTCCATTGCAATGTTCACACGCTTTCGCTGACCACCAGAGATTCCGCGGGTTGTTTCATCTCCAATACAGCTGTTGGCAACATGGGACAGATTTAAGGCACGGAGGACGTTATCAACGTGGTTGTTGATTTGCGATGAAGTCCAGTTGCGAGGCAAGCGAACTCGAGCAGAGTGCAGCACATTTTCGCGGACCTAACACAGCAATAGATAAGCTTGGAACTAAATCAATTCAAAAAATATTACATACAGTCAGATCCCGAATCATAATATCCTCTTGTGGAACATAACCAACAATCTTCTTGTATAGTTGCATTTCAGTCTGTTCTCCATTAATGTACAGCTCGCCTCCAGTCCTACTGACTTTTCCCATCAATACATTCATGAAAGTCGTTTCTAGGTAGTTTTCAAGTCAATAAACAAACCGCCCAAGCAGTTAGAATAAACTCACTTCCTGCACCACTAGGACCAATAATCGCAGTCATTCGCTTCGACCGAATCTCCCCCGTAACCCCTTGCAATATAGTTTTCCCATTATTCAACGTCAACTGGAGATTATCAAATCGGAAATTCATGCGCAAATCCCGGTTTCGAAAACTCTCCTTGAACGCAGTAACAAGCGTAGCCATCCCTCGTTCTGCCAACTCCTCAGGCGAAATCGATTCCTCTACAAAATCACTAGTCGCGGGACTCTTCTTTTCCGCCAACGCCATACGCTCAGCCTTGCTGGCAACAACCTCCAACGCTTTCGTAGGGCCACCCAAGAGTGCACTTAGAGAGCCCAGAGATATCTTGGGAATGTGGCCAAGGTGATACTTGTAAATGATAATCAACACCGCCAACAACACGTCAAAGACACCCATAAATATAAAGAACCCATACACGGCCTGAGCATGTGACCCCTTCGGACACGAAGTAAACATGGTGCATTGGCGTGGAGTAACTGTACCCGTTGGACAAAAGAATCCTTGTGGGCAAGGAAGACTGCAAAACATGAGACTATATGACACAAGAAAAAAGCACAGAACTTTACATTGTGTGCGAGTCGGGGCAGTAGAATCCAGGTTTGCAAAGAATAGGTTCATATTTGCCTTGAGCCTGAAGCCAATCGCGTCAATCAAACCCCCCCAAAAACAAAACACGCAGCCACTCACTGAGCATGGCTGAGCTTGAAGTCTGAAAGTTGCACATCCTCGGCTCGGTGGGCAATAGACCGGAAGAGTTGCCGAGTCCGAACTATTCAAATATGGACAATACCATCTGTCCGAAACATTGGTCAACTACCCCAAAAAAAACAAAGCCATCACTTTTATCCCCTCACCCTGGGTCACACATGAGCTTCTTGTTAACATCGAGTGCAACACCAAGCTGTAGATTGGGCGAATAATAGCATCCCTTTCCGGCATTTTTCGGCAAGTCGCTAGCGCTGAGAGAATAATTGAGCGTTGGGTCATTCTCGGTTCCTGCGGGCGGGTCTGGATACGAGCGTCCTCCTCCCATTTTCAATTTTCAGATGATTTTCTACAGGAGCAATTACGTTTTTGTCTGGGTTGACTTTGAAATTCTCGACGCTTTGCCCATCTCGTTGACCAGGGGTCACACCAAAAAAAAAGCAACAAACTAACCATATAAAATGCAATCCTCTGCACCTTTATTCACACACACATACACACATATATAAAAAAGAAGGAATAATAAATACAATGCTTCATTATCGCTAGCGCTGCTTGTCACGATTCAGTGCAATCATTAACACGAATCCAATAATTCGCATTGCAACACCAAGAAGGACACACATGAACAAATCAAGAGACAACTGTGTCAGAGTATATCCCCAAATTTTGGCCATAAGATCAATATCCAACCGCTCCTTGTAAACAAGAATGGAAGCAGCGTCTACAAAGCAAAATGAGTTAATTCATTGCGGTCCGCAGAGAGAGATATCGAAATACTCACAACTCGCTTCAGCTGCCCATTTGTTAAAACTGAGCTCGAATAAAAAGAGATACCCTGATTGTTTGGCTTGATTCAAGCTCGGCCCGTACCCACAAAAGATGGACGCAAACAACGAAATCACAACAGCCAAAAGCGACGCGTTTTCTCGTTTAACAACCATGGATACAATACACGAGATTCCGTACACTCCAAAAAACTGAAACAAAACGAGCGCATATTGCATGTAAGGATCAAGAACAGGTTTGGCCAACAACATATAAAGCCCAGTAAAGTGGAGTGATGTCAAAACCAGTCGGTATACAGTTGCAATATTTTTTCCCTAAAAGCGCTTTTACGTTAAGCACCCCTCGCTCTATACACTGTTCTTACACTCACCAAAAAGTACGCAAGCCGGTTATGCCCTGCTGCAGCTTCTCTCCAAAATACTGGCTTCTCTTCTCCAAACACTTTCACACCTGCAGGAGCCCCAGCCAAGGCAACAGCAATACCAAGAAGCAATCCGTACAACGCCAACAAGTCCAATGGAGCTGGTGACATTAGGATATAGATTCCCCAATAAATTCCATTCATGAGCTCCTTTACTTTTCCAATTGTCGATACTCCTGATATACTACAATTCAGCAACTTATGCGAAAAGACGAGAATTGATTCTTACCCATCAACAAGCCTGCAAACATAGCAACGAAAATTTCAAGCGCAAGAGCCCCAACTTGCCGACTTTGCTGAATTAAACTTCTTTGATGGCAATAGTACACTTGCTTGATAAAACTTGCTCCCCGTTCCTGAACGACATCTGGAACAACCAAGTGGAAGTCCTGCTCCAATCGACGATCATCATGGCTGAGAACAGACATGGATCGCGCTCCGATTGAACGTTTGGAACGAGCTGATCTAGAGCGGTTGTCGCTCCCAAGTTTTAGCGAGCGCACTGATGCTGGGGTTCCATGGCTGACGGGTCCTTGTCGAGTGACGGCAGGAGCGTTAGATATCGGCCTCTGACTCAAATTCCTTTCAAGCAGATGAAGATTCCCAGATTCTGCAAGAGTATGGCCTCCAGTTGTGGGAACGTCAGACACATGACGAATGTGGCTAACACTGATGTGGTCGCTGTTCCTTCTTTGGCTGAGACGGCCCCGACTCAACCCACGATCCATAGGAATTGGTTCATCATCATTAAAAATAACTGCACTTGGTGGGCTAGGATCATCTTGGGGAGGTTGGGGGATAGGTGCTTCATCTTCCACATGGCCCAACCATTGCTCCACTTTAACATCAGAACCTGACTGCGAAGGCACAAAAGGTTGAACAGGATTAGATTCGCCTTCTTCTTCATCGTGAGTTTGGTAAAAGAATGCTGGAGGTTCGTTGTAAATGTCTCTAGAGTGGCGGTCTTCCCAAATCTCAACCAATTGATCTGGAGTTAAGGTAAACAGTCGGTTGACTCCCTTTCCTGCAAGAATGTCCATCAGCGTATCAGAAGCATTGGCCATCGGCTCAAAGAAGAAACCAAGCGTTTCAAAGTATTGCTTTGCCAAGTTCGTGGGGCCAAGATATGCAACGCGTCCGCCAGGTGCAATCATCAATACATCATCAAACTTGCGGAAGATTTCAATGCGAGGCTGGTGGATGACAGCAACAATGGTCAGACCAAGCGATGCAACTGAATGCAATATGTTGGCCACATCAAGTGAGGACGTGGCATCGAGACCAGAAGTCGGTTCGTCCAAAAAGATTGTCAGTGGCGCAGCAGCAAGCTCCATTGCAATGTTCACACGCTTCCGCTGACCACCAGAGATTCCGCGGGTTGTTTCATCTCCAATACAGCTGTTGGCAACATGGGACAGATTTAAGGCACGGAGGACATTATCAACGTGGTTGTTGATTTGCGAGGAAGTCCAGTTGCGAGGCAAACGAACTCGAGCAGAGTGCAGCACATTTTCGCGGACCTAACACCACGATAGTTAAGCTTAGAACTGAATCAAGCAGAAAATACATACAGTCAGATCCCGAATCATAATATCCTCTTGTGGAACATAACCAACAATTTTGCGATACAGATGCATTTCAGTTTTTTCGCCATTGATATACAGCTCGCCTCCAGTTCTATTCACTTTTCCCATCAGCACGTTCATGAAAGTAGTTTCTGTTGGATAGTCATATTTGGTTAACAAAGCAAAGAATATTGCCAATTCCCCCACAGAACTCACTTCCTGCTCCACTAGGACCAATAATCGCAGTCATTCGCTTCGACCGAATCTCCCCCGTAACCCCTTGCAAAATAGTTTTCCCAGTCTTGAGTCGAAGCGCCAAGTTATCAAACCGAAAATTCATTCGCAATTCACGGTTCCGGAAGCTTTCCTTGAAGGCATTCACCAACAGCAACATCCCTTGGTTGGCAATTTCCTCAGGATCCAAATCCGCTGCGGATGGCATCTCAGGTCTCCCGCTTTCAGCTAGTGCAAGGTCTTTGGCCCGTTGCGCAGTCATCTTGAGCGCGTGAGACGGACCCTTAAACAGAGCTGTCAGGAATCCACTCCCTCCACTTCCAGGAGCACCGCCAGAAAGCCTTCCAAGGTGTCCTTGCCGGTATTTGAAGATGATGATAAGAATCGCAATCAAAATGTCAAATACACCCATAAAGATGAAGAATCCGTAAACAGTCTGCGCATATGAACCAGCAGGGCACGATGCAAACCAGGTACACGCATGGGGAATCACAGTTCCTGTGGGACAGTAGTGTCCTTGTGGACATTGGAGGCTGTGTACAGAGTTAAGTTTCAACATTGGTGATACAAAGACGGAAATTGAAAACCCGATTACATTGTGTGGAAATCGGGGCAATAGTATCCAGGTTTGCAAAGAATTGGCTCGTATCTGCCTTGGGCCTGGGGCAAAAAATGGTAAGCCAAGCTATTGATATGACACTTTGTACACTTACCGAGCAAGGAAGAGATTCAAGGCGATATG
The DNA here is from genome assembly GCA_025765595.1 of Obelidium mucronatum. NCBI lineage: Eukaryota > Fungi > Chytridiomycota > Chytridiomycetes > Chytridiales > Chytriomycetaceae > Obelidium > Obelidium mucronatum. The sequence continues at coordinate 86,049 of JAIVFH010000041.1, forward strand.
TTTGACAACCTGGACTTGGGGGGCAGTAAACGGGCAGAGTAGACGGGTCGGATTGGTTCAGGTATGGGCAATACCATCTATGTCGATTTGTATAAGCTCGGCTTTAAGTCAAGAATTCGGAATAAAAAATACCCAGGGTCGCAAGTAAGCACTTGATTTGGATCGAGACCAATTCCATAAGGCATATTTGGGGCAATATAGCATCCTTTTCCTGCTCCAGCTGGCAAGTTTGTGTTGCTCAATGTGAAATTGAGTGTTGGGTCATTTTCAGTGCCAGACGGCGGGTCGGGATAGTTGCGTCCTCCACCCATTTCTTGCAGTGATGGCTTGCAGTCTGTTTGAAGATACTTGTTGCTGTTTTTTAATTGTGCCCGCTGGTTTTTCTCAGAGACCAAGCTTTGACCAGGGGGGTCACAACTGACGACTAGAATAAATATCTATGAATATCGAACTATATCGAGCTATATCGTGTACCACTCCATAATTTGATGCCATTTAATATTTTTATTTAAAATCTGGTTTGACCCTGTTGCAGAGTTCGCGTCGCATCAGATTTGTCGTATCGTTCACTAAAACCAAGATACGTTGCAACAAAAACTACTTTACAATTATGACCGAAACCGAGCAACAACAAGTAATCCCTGGGACTCTTTCAAGAGTCACTACATTGGCGGCTGAACAAGATCGTGCCTCTCCCGTTGAACTTGAGAATCCTACCATGACTGTGACCACAGCAATGGACTTCGTGAATCCGAATTCAACGCCGGAAGTTATCTTACTGAATGCAGGTGCAGAAGCCATACCAACAACTGCTATTGCGGCTATTCCAGAGAGCATGTTCTTGCGTGTCGCGCCAACTGCAGAAGTCACAAGCATCATGTCGGAAACGGTTCCAAGGGTTGCATCTATTTCGGTAGACGGTGCAGCGTCTCGCAAGACGGTGACAGTTGCCTTTGTTCCTTTTATTACTGCTACTGGTACCGGCATTGCTGTGAATTCAACAGAAAACGACTCGGAAAGCTTGCCATCATCTCTTACCACCACTCAAATCCTGCACATATTTCTATTCACCTTTCTCATTCTTTCTATACCGGTCATGTTTTTCTTAATTGCCCCACGCGTGCGTCTTTGGTTTCAGTCCATTACTAGCAATATTCATGTGGGGTGGTGGCACGACAAGCGCAAGGGAGACGCCGATTTGGAAGCGGCCAAGATTTCCCTACCACCGGCTTCATCTCTCGCATTGACATTCCTTGCTTCGTCGCCTTCTTTGTCAAACGTCTCTATTCGCAACCGGGGATCAAATTCTCACGAATATTTGACTGGTCATTCGTCGGCGCAACAGTCCCATCTCCACGACGCGATTGTTTTAGCAGTACGCAATTTGAAATTGTTGACGTCTGAGTCGCCAGTTCCCTTTTATTTGGTTGGCAGCCGTGGACAAGCGTGGGGAGTGCAATCGGGCAACGAAGTGTTGATCAACGCGGCGGTGGCAAGACAGGGAACGATGGGCATTTGTCCTTCCTCGTCGACATTGACCTCGTCCTTGTCCTCGTCTTGTTCTTCCCTTTGCAATAATAATACTTGATCGATAGTTGGGAAAGAAATCACAAATAAAAGAATCAAGCACAATGAATCCGCTCGACCTCGACGTGTTTCCGTCGCAGTTTCCGTTTCCGCGGTTTGCGGCGGCATTCGACGGCGGCGGCGGCGGCAGCGGCGGCGGCTTCGCGCTCGGCGGCGGCGGCGGCAACGAGGGGCTGCTGCCGCTGCCGCTGGCGCCGGCGGCGCCGCCCGCGGACGGGTTCCGCAGCAAGCCGAAGGAGCGCGAGAACGAGCGCGAGCGCGAGCGCGACAGGGACAGGGACGAGCAGCGCGACGACGGCGACGAGCCGATCGCCGGTGCGGACAAGGCCACGGCGAAGGGCAAGGCGCCGCTGGCGTACAACCCGTGGCTGGCGCGCCAGCAGCAACAGCAGCAGCAGCTGTCGCTGGGCCGCAAGCGCACCGCCTCGCATCCGCTGGGTCTGCCGCAGGTGCGGTGCTGCGTGTCGTGTGGTGCTGTTGAACTTCGCAATTAATCCATGCGTACAGGTTCTGCAACAGAACTTGGAAGCCGCCGAAATCGGCGACAGCGACTCGATGCTGGCTATCGGCAAGGCTTACATTGACGGAACGGGCGGAGTTGACAAGCACATTGGTTGGGCAATTACATGGCTCCAACAGGCCGCAGCTCGCGATTCTAGCGAAGCCATGGTTCTTCTTGGCAAAATTCATATCGACGGTCACGTTCAAAAGTGGGAGGTAACGTTACATGAGCTGTTGGTGGTTTCGATCGGGTCAATCCAAGCAACTCGATCCTTGATGAATTCATTCAAGTGTCTGAATCTATTTCCAAAACAGAGCAAGAGGAAGAACAATCGAACTGATCAGGAAATACGTGCCCATGATGTATCGATTGCTGCCGATTGGTTCACTCGGGCTGCCTATGCCGGCGATTTCGAAGGAATGGTCAAACTTGGAAAGTGTTATGTATGTTCCTAGTGTTTGCTAGTAATAACCTTCTGAACAATGTCTATTTTTCATTACAGGAAAAAGGGTCAGGGGTGCCCAAGGATGAACGAAAGGCATTTGAATGGTATTATCTAGCAGCAAGCAAAGGATTCTCAAGAGCCCAAAACTTGTAAATGCATTCGCCTGTTTCTTTTTTTTTATTTTGGGCGCTGACCAAGTGCTTTGCAGAACTGGTTGGTGCTATTGGCAAGGATTCGGTGTGCCCATGGATGCGATGGAGGCTTGTAAATGGTACCGAAAAGCCGCAGAAGCGGGCCTTGTGGAGGGGCAAACTAATTTGGCTCTGGCATATGTGAGCGATGGATTTTGATTCCTTTCCATCCTTTTTTGTTTATATCAAAGGTTTCTTCCAGTGCCACGGTTGGGCTGGGGGATATAGAGATCGCACCGAGGCGGCGCACTGGTTTTGGGCAGCAGCCGTGACAGGAAATGATGCAAAATGCGCATTCGAATTGGGCCACCTCATTGAAAGAGGAAATGGGGTTCAGAGAGATCCTTTCAAAGCATTTGGCTGGTTCTTATGTGCTGCTGAAGGTGGTTTTGTGAAGGGTATGGAACGTGTTGGGAGATATTTGGTGGATGGTTTGAGTGTTAGAGTGGTTCGTTACATTCTTCGTTTTCATTTTGTTTGGCAATCCTCCAACTAACTCACAACTTCAGGATAAAGCGGAAGGATTCAGATGGTATCAACGAGCGGTGGAGAATGGAAGCTTGGAAGGCTTGGTTCAAATCGGGTTGATGTTTCTTAAGGGTGATTACGTTTCTCAAGATTACTCGAAAGCAATTATATTGTTTGGCCAAGCGGCAGAAAAAGGAAGCACGAAAGGGAAATTTCATCTTGCTCTCTGCCATGTATGTTGTTTGGCTAATTTGGTCTTATTGATCACACAACTTTGTTTATCAGGAAAATGGATGGGGAGTGACCAAAAATTCAGCAACAGCTGTTACAATGTATCAAAGTCTCATAGCCGCTGCAAATTCCGACACCAAGAGTCAACCAGTCCCCATTGAGTGCTATTATCGTTTGGGGTACTGTTATGAATATGGGAAAGGCGTTGCCCAAGACTATGAGAAAGCTTATCGCCAGTATGAAAAGTCCTATCGCGAATACCCCCCGTCTTGTACGGCGCTTGCAAGATTCTATCAAATTGGTCTTGGCGGTGCTACTCGTGATCCGGAAAAAGCATTTCGTTATTATGAGTATGCTGCGGCAAAGGGAGATGTGAATGCAAACTATCAAGTTGGACTCGTGTATGCAAGTCGCGCAAACGCTGCGTCCCAATCGCCTGACAGTGCCAGGACTTCTACAACATCAGACGTTGCCGCAGAAAACATGAATATTGCCGTTCGATATTTCCGCCATGCCGCGTCCTATCGACATGCCCCCGCAATGTTTAAACTTGGTTCTTTGTTTCTTGGCGATCCAAAGAGCTCTCCAGCCCAGCTCGAAGAAGGCGTTCAATTGGTTATGGAGGCAGCAGGTCTGGGGGATGCCGATGCCATGGAACACTTGTCAAAGCTGTATTCTCGAGGAGTTGAAGTTGATGCAACTGGGCAATTGGTGAAACTTACTGAAAGTCGATTGAACTTGTTCAGCTCCAAGAGCTCATCTGAAGGCGGAGGTCGGTTCTCGTTAACTGGGCGTCTTAGTGCGACCGCTGGAATCGCATCAAGTAAAACTGCCGCTAGTACTTTACCAACCCCACCGGAACTCGCTAACGGAAGCAGCGGATCTGTTGCTGGGTCTTTTACTGGATATGTCATTCTTCCAAAAGACATGACGGCGAGCAACCGATGGAAACAAGAAGCACAATCGGTCAGACGTGAGAAGGATGCTTTGGATGCTGCGATTGCGAAAGCAGTGAAAAAGAAAGCTGCCTTGCCTGATTCTTTGACTGATGCATTGGAGAAGCTGAAACTCTAAATTGTTATTTTTTGTGTGTTTACGCGTTCCCCGACAATAAATAGAAAAAGCAAACTTTTTTTTGTAAACTTTTGGGTCTTAACTATGATTATAAAAACACTTCTCTTCCATGAACTAAATAAGTCGACGGATGCTTCATGCATAGGGTCGTTGCATTCACCGGTGTCCGATACCAGTTCTGCACAGTTTCAGTATATTGGAATTTTGAAGCCAAATCCGTATACTCAATCCAATCCACAAGCGTTCGATTCCTTCGCACCAAGTCCAAACCAACATCATAGCTACGTAGGTATATTGTCCCATCAGGATCTTGTTCCATCATTTCCTTTTCCACGCGTTTCACAAAGTCAATAAAGTCAGCATCGTCGGCTCGATACAATGCATTTCCATTAATGTGGTCAGAAAAACTCCAATCCCCAACCATGGGGTTACGATCTCTCATGATGGAACCACGCATCCAGAAATCACCAGGAATCGACGCTTCTTCATACAATCGATCCAACCAGTTTTTCCGGCATGGCACATTATCAGGCTCCATATAGTAAAACGCCTGATGATGTTGCTGATGTTGGCGATGACCGTTTTTCAACAATGGGGTTTCCGAAAGTCGATGAAACAGACGGAAAAACATGTGCGTCGCTCCAAGCGGGTATTCATCCTCAGAATCTTTCAACAATGCATTCAAGAAACGAACAGACCCAAAACATGTCTTCAATGGCGCGTGCTTTTTTTCAACCAACGTTTTTAATTGTCCCACAAGGTGGCCATTCTGTTCCTCCAGAATGTTTTTGTGGAAGTAAAACACGAGATCTATTAGTGGAGAGTAGTTTCGAGATGGATCGCAGGGTGGGTGCTGGAGCCACGACGTTTCTAGATTCAAAAGGACGCGCTCGGTTTCGTGACGTGAAAATGGAATTATCAAGGCGAATCGAAGGGCCGGCCGATGACGCTCAAGCATTGAATCTTTCAGAACTGTGTGTGTCGCATTCATGTTGGTGTGCCGTTGTTTGTTAATTTTTCTTGAATGCAGGAATGATTTTGATTACCTTACCAATACTATCGATCTCTCTGCTACTCAGCTGCGAAACCGTGATCCAGAACGCGACAATAACTCCCATTACTAGCCACAGCAGGAATAACAAAAGTTTGGACACGGTCGTAAACCTTCGGATGTTGAAGATGTTTGGATTTTTCATTTGAAAAATAAATTTTTCTTTCCTTTGCCCCCACCCTTCCACCCGTCCACAAATAAAACCTTCACCCATTTTTGATATCATTCTCAATCAAAGTTACCCTCTTGCCAATCCTTTGATCCCTTGCTACCATAGCCTGTATTCCCATCTTCGCCAATCTCTACACTGCCCGATGCACTTATCTTCACCATTTCTTCCGGTCCCTCATCCACTTGCCCAAAACCACCTATTGCAGAATTCTTTGGCGGTGGTGCTGCATTTAACGGCGGCACATCCGTTTCGTCAATCTTTCCTCCAAAGCTGGCTGTAGAATTTGCCGTATGTGCTGGCCTGATTCCTCCCAAAGCTTCTCGATCCCTGTCTTTTGTTTCCCGTAGAACCCCATTCAAGTATGACTCCCAATCATTTGAGTTGATCAAGTCTTGGAACACATGAAAAAAAAAGAAGAAGAAGAGTAAGGAAAGAAGACTGAAAAAAAAAAAAAAAAAAAAAATTGAAACACAAAAACTTACCAACTACGTCGACTCCAAAATCATCCAAACATTTTTCCGCAAGCTTTACAACTTCATCTGAAATATATGTCAAGTGGCCCATGTACCCTAAACGAACTCCCTTGGGTTGCAAGACTTCAAGATCGTTTCTACGTTGTGCTTCAGTAATGCGTGTTGTCAATCTACCCTCCACCAGAATCTACACACCAAAAAAAAAAAAAAAAAAATTGCGCTTAGTGAGAGCTGTGTTTTGGTTGTTGTTTGTGATTTAGAACTTGTAGCTTACAGAGACAACAAGCTTCTTGAAGACAACAGAAACTTGCTTCATCTTCAGTTCCAAAGGACTTAACCCGTCGTCTACTGAAGACAGAATTTCTTTTCCATCAGGACCCACAGGAACGAAATTAGAGCTTTGAGAAGTGAATGAATAAGTGTTGAAAACTTTGGCAATCATGTCATAAACAACACTGTGCAAAAAGTTATTCCACGGAAACTCAAAAAAGAGTGACTTGAAAAAAAAAAAATAATAAAAAGATAAATCATATGCAAATGTATGGGAGGATAAAAAAAAACGAACCAGACACATTGGCAAGACTTTCGAATTCACAAGCAGATCACTGATTCCAGCCAATTCATCGGCGACACTGTTCTTTCTCAAATTGAGACTTTCCATTCCGGTGCTGATAACTTCCACATCCACTCCCTTATCATCCATAATGCTATCGTCCTCTTCAGGTCCATCTCCGAATACAAGTCGTTCAAAAAGCGGACTCGAGAAATACAGATATTGTAGATGCAAGATTTCGGCAAATAATTCACATGTACGTAAGCGTTCACTTCCAAGCGGAGTAATTCGTCCCAGGGTAGTATCAGCCATTTGCTTTGAACGAAAAGGTTTAAAATAAAAATTATAAAGAGAAAATGCTTTGAAACCATCACACACCACGTTTCGAGGGTGTTCAAGCAACATCCCAAAGTCTTGGACCTTTTCCCCAATAACTTTCAGCAAGTCATTCAAATCCACAGCCAGCGTCTTCATTTTCTCTGGCGAAGGAAGAATGCCATACTCTTGCCCACGTGCCGTATGCATTAATTGGGTTTGAAACTGGTGTTGTTGGAACTCGGCTTGTTCAATTTCACTGGATTTTGATAATTCAAAAAAAAAAAAAAGCATCCAATTTGAGGAAAAAACTAAATAGTCACCTGCAATATCTGCGAATCAATTCAATCATGATAATAACTCCGCTGGATAGTGATGATGTTGCATTGGGGGCACTCTTATCCAACATGTAACCAAAGATCTTCCTCATCATTGGCTCACTGCATAAAGATCAGTTTCAAACAGCGCAAACCATGCATCACAAGCAGACCTCTTCAATTCATCAACAAGAGAGTTTCCGCCAGCCAAAGTAACAGGACCTCCCTCTTCTTGTTCCATCGGCCCTCCATTTTGATAACTCACTGCAATAATATCCAAAAGAGTTTGGGCGGCCGTGTTATGCGTCTTTGTTGAAGAAAAAAAAAACCAGGGTTCAATTTTCGCGAATCTTGAAAACACCCAATAGATACCTCAATATCCAAGTTTGGATCCAAACGCTCAACAAGAGATGGAATCAGCTTTTGTTCACTTAGCCACTGGAAAAGAAAATGATTAAATCAACCGCCATTTTGAGTGTCATGACTTACTGATACAACTCCTGCTCCCTCAGGAATTTCTTCCAAACTGATTATTTTCAAAAGAAGTTCTGCAATGGATGAATTGCCAACGTGTGTGAGGATGTTGGAGACAGAATTGGGCTGAGTTTTGACGAATTCAACCATCTTAACCACAGAACCACATAAACGACAGGAGAGCAATTAGGACGATTGCTTTCGAACATAAGAAGAAGAAGAAGGAGCTCCTTCAATTCACCTCTCCAGCTTTCTTCTGCATCAGGATCCCATTAACTTTCGAAAAGTAACTCGCGCGTAGAGGAGAAATCGGAGCAGGTCGACTTAAAAGAGACCAGAATGATTCCAATAAACGAGGTTGAGCAACCACCGCATCGCTGACGGCATATATTTCGCAGCCAAATATTTCAGCAGCAAGGTATGGGTATCTGAACATGATTTCATTAAAATAGTATAGCTTGAGAGATTTCACTTTGCTAGATGGTGTGTCTGGCAATATTTGATGAAAAAGTGAAAGGGAGTGGAGTGTCTTCCTGCTTTACACAAAACAAGAAAGCGGGGGATCTACACGTACTTGAACTTCTTTGTTTCGTCCGGATGTTCATTGATGATAGTATTCAGCAATTGTTGTAGGATTTCAGGGCGACAGAGACTAAATTGGGGAGTTATTAGCTTTTGCATTGATGCTCTCAAGTCTTGTCGCACGCCCATGCACCCCATTCTTCACAGTTCGAACACTGTCCAGCCAGCGAGCTACTTCTTTTCGAATGTTTCATGTTGATCAGGCGCGAAGTGTCCCTCGCCAGCAATCCCATGCGTTGTTGGTGTGTGCGACAGAAAAGGAGGAGAGTTACGGAGGAAGCAATTACAATTCAATCAGTTTCGAGTTGTGACTCTTGCATTCTTGGAGCAGCTCTTCCTCGTCAAAGAGTTCCTCGAGTGTGACGCCTTCCTTCTCGAGCAGGGCGTCGAGATTGGAGCTTGGGTTGTAGCCGAACCTCCAGAACATGGCAGCAAATTAGATGATTCGAAAGCCTAGAGAAAGAAAGTGCGCGAATGAGAAAGCGTTGATATGGCGGCAGTCTGAAGCGGACCTGTTTTTTGATTTAATTTGTACTTGAAATAAAAGTTCTTTATTTTTCAACTGCAAAAGGAATTGGAATAATGGATCCCGCTGTCTCAGCCTGTCTCTCAGGGCGTGGTCATATGGATCGATACAAAATGAAAGGTGGAACAACAATGTCCTCTGTTCCTGCGTCCGCCAGCGTACACTTGGCCCCCTGCGGTTCGATAGTATTTGCGGTGTCCTTGATTTGCCCTTGATATGGTACTTCGAAGCACATCGGAGAGCCGTGAAACGCTCTTAAGGGAACAGTCCCTGTTGTCGGCGCTTTTATGTCTTTCTAAAAATGATCGAAGCCAAGTTTGATTTAGAGACCCGTTCGGTATTCTCCCTACCAAAAGCCAATTGAAGACATGGACCGATGGCCATTAGTTTTTCGCGTTGGTAAATAGTTTCCAGTAAATAAAGAAAGCAATTTGATCAAAGACTTTCTGAATGACGATCCAGCTGCGGCCGCCGTCGATCGCGTCGTCGCTGAGCCGCGAAAGCCACAGCGCCAAAAGCCCGCGGTCGAGCGTCGAGTTTCTGCCGCCGCCGCCGCCGCCGCCGCAGCGGGAACGCGAGCGCGCCACGGACCTTCCTGCGAATACGCCGCCAGCGCCAGCACAAACACAGGCGCCAGCGCCGGCGCCAAACGCAGCCCTGCAAGCCGCCGCCGCTGCTGCATGCGGCGACGGCGCGGCGTCCGCTGCCGGCGGCGAGGCGGGCTCGGACCTGCCTTACAAGCGCGTTAATTTGGAGCCCCAAAACGCAACAAGCGCTGCGCAAAAAGACAAACAGCCAAAGCGCCCGTCGAAAACCGTCTCTCCCGGCCTGGCTGCGCGGCTGAAAGCATTCGAGACCAGCGACAAATACGATCAATCAATCAACAACTCGCAAAATGCCCTCGGTATTCCAGGCCGTCTGAATTCGGACCAGTCTGGCTTGACTGTTATTCCAGGAAACGCTTCAAAACGATATCCCAGGAGACGATCTCTGGATGCTCCTCAAAGTTCCAGGGCCACCGGCGCTGAACAACCGGAACCTGTGACGTTGAAATCTCTACTCACAAATTCGACTCCATCGAAACTTCCCATTCCAAGTAATACTGCTGGTTCTGTCCCGATCTCAAACTCGAATTCTAGAGATGTCCCCCCTAGCGAAGTTGACAGAGGAGGTGAGCGCCCTTATTATTACACACAAAAACACTAACAAATCATGAGTTCACAGATAACATACCAAAGTCTCCTGCGATGTCGCGATCAGTGACTTCGAACAAAGATAAGAATCGCAACGTTTTAGCTCCCGCAGCGGCTTTGGGAACAGAGCAAGGCTCAAAGAAAGAATCAATGTCTCAGCGAAAAGAGGACATTACAACAAAATCCAAGCTTCCAACTCCTTCGAATTCTCTGCCTAGAACCCAAAATATTCAAAGCTCGCCATTGCCTGTAGCAGTCTCTGAAACATCGAATAAGCTTCCCGCCACCAGATCTTCCAAAGATATTATTTCCGTTTTGACCCAAACAAATTTTGTCAGCAAAAAGGAAGCTGAAAGCACTCTGGATGCACCCAACCTTGCAAACGGAAAGTCCACGCCGCCTTCCAATCCCAATAGCTCTAATGAATCAAGTGTTCTACCCAATTCATCGAGTGTTCCTCAGTCATCGAGCATTTTACCGAAAAATGGCGCAACTACGCCTTCGACTCGCGAAAAGACTCCAATATCAACAACAGAACAAAAGAAGCTTGCAACGTTCATGTCGCGTTTTGGCTCTCAAAAACCTTCTTCTCCTCTTGCTACCCAGCCAGCTACTGCAGCGTCTACGATTATTTCATCCACCGCCAGTACATCAGAAAATCCCACGAATGGATCGCGAGGAATTCCTTTTCTATCCCGCATTGGGACTAGAAGACAAAAAGATTTTGTGTCTGTTGGACAAAAGCCTGTTTCTACTGAGGAATCTTCAACATACAATTCTTCAAAAATGAAGAGGGGCCCAACGGTTGTTGGTTCAACTACTGACTCAAGATCGATCCCTTTTTTGTCGCGTTGGAACAATATGACGTCTTCACCCAAAAGAACCATGTGGAAGTTTGGTAAATCGAAAGAAGTAGAGGCGTCAGTTACAAAGGATTCTCTTCCCACCCCATCAACAACAGCATCCACCCCTCGTGGTAAGATTTATTTCTTGGTTGTTGCAGAGAGTAACATTCTGTTTCAGACGCTAGACCAATGACTCCCCTCCTGTCTCGTTTGGGAATATCTGCATCCAAGTCACCAGCCATGAGTCGATTAGGAACTCGGTTCTCATTCTTGAATAGGCCCACAGGGCAAGAAGCGGCGAAACTTCCAGCCAAAACGCCGACGACTGAAGCGCCAAAGAGCTTGGTTGCTGAAAAAAGCTCACCTGAATCGAATTCAGAAGTAGCAACGCCTCTTCCTGGTTTGTCACTTTTTTTTGCAAGCACAACCTGGTTATAACGCTTGTGAACATAGGCGGATTAAGTACCTCAAAAATCCAACTTCCGGAATCACTTCAGGAAGAGGCCCCGAAACCCAAGGAATTGGCAATCGTAACACGAACAGGCAAGACTCTCAAGTTTCAGAAAAAACCAACCCCGCCAAACACTCCATCACCACCCCCGCCTTTGGGAACAGCAGAAGGCGAAACTCGGTCTTCTCCATCGTCTTCCGATGTCCCAAAAGCGACTCTTGCGTCCTTATTGATGAAAATGGCCGAAGAGAGAGCTGCAGCGGCTACCACAAACCCAACATTGGACACCAACGTTCCTGGAACAATTAAATCTCCATTAGGAAAGGAGATCAATCCAAGTATAACTACTGGGGATGCAGGAGAGACATCGTCAACTCAGAATGCTTCTCAAGCAACAGCACCCTCCATTCCTTTCATGTCTAGATTGGCGACTCGTGTTGCGACTTCCAAATTTGGGCCTGTAATGGCAAGGTTTAGATCAAAAATGCCAGAGTCTGGTAGGCCAGCTACTCCTGCACCCAGAACCGACCCAGAAAATGAGCCAACACCGCGAAATTCATCAACAAACCCAACACCAAGTCCAAGTCCAATAGAAAGAACTTCGTTTATGACACGTATTGCGACATCATTCGCAAGTTTGAGACCCTCGTTGGCAAAAACTCGGCCAGCGACTCCAACAGCTCCACAACAATACCATCCAAAACATTTGGCCGAATTTGCTGAAGTGAGAGAACATCTTGATTCGGGAGTTGATGGTACTCTGGCTGGGAATGATGAGATTGGGAAGTCACCAGCCACTTCGTCTGAATTCAGTCGTGGAAGTTTCAAGATCCGTTTGTCGATGGGCTCAAACCATAGATCAAAACTTTTTGGTGGTGGCAGTTCTTCAAAATTGGCTCAAGGCGATGGCGGCTTGGATATTGAAGCCCCAAGTAAATTGGACCTTTTTGGAGGTGACCGAAACAGTAGTAGAAAGAGTGCCTCGATTTCAAGTACACCCCCTCCCATGACCAAACAGGAAATATTCATGGCAAAAATGAAATCACGGCTAGTCACGGTATGTCTTTTTCTTCAAGGTTGTTTGTTACTGACTATTCGGCATGTAGCCCAACACACCAGTCAAGAAGCAGCAATCACCAAATCTGGAGAAAAAAGAATCTTTGAGCAAACGTGTTAAATTTCCTGAATTTCGCCGTTCAAATTCCTTGAAGTCCAATCGTTCAAACAAGTCTGTGAAGTCACCATTACCAGGAGCTTCCCCAGTAGTTCCGCCGTCAGTAACGAGACATTTGTCAAGCCCCGCATCAGTTCCTCAAGGAAGTCCTCTCTTGAACTCACCTTCAACTCGCGGGGTTGATGCAGTTCCATTAAGTAACCCCATCAAACCTGCTTCAGCAACACCAGTTACACAAGAAGCCACTCCAGCCAATATTTCATATGTTCCACCAAGCGTGGTTTTGAACGCCCAGCCGGCAAGTCAGCCCACCGTTACCGCACTTCCGCAACTACCCTCTCCTGTACCCACTGAAGAAAACATTGCGATTGTGCAAGGTTCGAATCCTGCACATCCAGCAACTTCCGAACGCCACACGTTTGAACGCGCCAGCGTTGGCGAACCAAATTCATTCCTGAATTTGGGCCGCTCATTCACATCTATGAAGCAAAAGCTTGCCTTTCATCCCATGAAAAAGCGAAGTGTGACAAACAACACTGTTTTGCGGGCAAACGCACCTGGATCAAAGTTGGCAGCAACCCCACGACCATCAACTGCAACAGCTGCATCCCTGCCTTGTGACATGGAAGTTGCCACGGAGGAAGAGAATCTTTTACAGCCTCGAACGGATTTATACGGATTCATTTTGTGTCAAATTTCAAAAGCAAATGAGACCCGTCAGGTGCTTAGAGATAAGGAGCTTGAGCGAGGTCGAGCTTTGAGTTGGAGCAAGGCTGGTATAGTTTCAAACGGTGGCTCATCGTGTACAGTTACTGAACGGGGTGTGGTTATGAAGACGACAGACTCTGTATTTGAGTTGGATGCTGAGAAGGTGTGTTCTTTTTTTGGTTTCTCAACACATAGGGGATTAAAAAAAATGATTTGCGAACAGCTGGTAGAGCAGGTAGCGCATGGTATTCCCCATCAATGGCGTGGACCCGCCTGGTACAATTTGATAACTACAACGAGTGACATCTCAAAAGCAATGACTGCCGAGCAACTTGCCGTTTACAACAAGAATTTGATCCAAGAATTCAAGAATAATTGTGAAACCCCTTCTCCTTATTTGGATGATATTCTGGACGATGTCGATAGCACAGTCACCGTTTTCCCTTTTAGAACCGAGAAGCTCAAGAGAGTCTTGACAGCCTTGTCACACCATGATGAAAAATGCGGCTATGTGGGATCTATGCGTGGGGTGGCTGCCATGTTTTTGATGGTGATGGATGAGGAATCCGCTTTTGTTGCGTTGGTTCACTTGTACTTTGCTCCTACTGTGCGTGTGCGAGAAGCCTTTGAACCGGATCCGAAATTCAGTTTGGCGGATTACTACGCCAATGGATGGCCCAAGTTTCGACAAGTCGCATTTATTCATGATCGGTTGCTTGAAGCATGGGTCCCTCACATCAAGAAGAAGCTCGTAAGTTCTTGTTTCATAAAACTTCCCACGGAATCCCCCTACCTTCCTAAAATCAATGTTTTATATAGGATAAGCATACGATTACTGCCATGCAATATGCAACACAGTGGCACTTGACAATGTTTGAAGTGTGCAACGAACCGAGCAGAGAAAGTCAATCTCCCCTCATTCCCTTTCGAATTTTGATTCGGCTTTGGGACTTGATCTTTGTCTGGGGATTCTCGGCTCTTCCAGTGATTAGTGCCGCAATTGTGAAAGTTCATGAACTTTCTCTCTCAAACATGAATGCAACAGAGATTCTAGGATTCTTGCGTGGATGTGTGGAACAGCAACACCCGCTTGCGTGGACAAATGAACAAGAGGACAAGTTTTTCAAGATGGTTCAAAAAATGTGGGTGGATTCACATCGCGTGAAACAGCCGGCGTCTATATCGCAACCGTTCTGGAGTGCGAGCGCCGGAAGTGGCGTTTCTCTTATGGAGAGGGCAAAAGTAGATTGGATGATGCAGAAAACCATCCGCTGAATCTTGTTAGAAATAAAAGTAAAAATTCAATGATTGGAATGACTTTGTTGCTTCTGGCTTGTGCGTTCACCTTCATCGTTTACAGACTCGTGCCCTGGCTAGTACAAGTTGCAATTGACTATCTTGGGCGCAATGAGCAACCGCGACCACCAGTTGTACACTTGGTTAAATTGCAGCACTTTGGATCCCAATCGTTAGTTGCCGTTCTTGAACCTTATTGAACTGATTTGATATCATCATGGCAGCTTGAGCATATCTGTGGATGTGCTACTTCCCCTCCCCACTGCTGTTTCGCTACCCACGTGGCTATCAGCCGGAATTTCGAACACTCCAACTATCACAGTCCATTGGAACTCAATGAAGCCATCGCACCTCATTTCAGCATCATTAAGCAAGTCAATATCACTTTCAGGTGAATTTGATGCCATTCAGGTGCAGCAGGATATCGATATTCAGTTCGTTGACATCCAAGCACTTGAACGACTATCTCGCAAGTTGTTCTTGCAACTGAAAGCACGGAATAGTCCGATCAATGCCATCGATATTAAACTTGAAGCGTTGGTCGACATTCACATGATGGGCATTGTCCTGTGGAAAGACGTGAAGCTTGTGAAACTCCTTGACATTGCCCCAATGCTTGAGACTCTTCGAAATGACCCCATATTTACTGAATCTCACAAAAACCCTTCATCACTCATTCCGCCTCCTGTATTCTTTCCGGACCACTTGGATCTCGAGTCTATGCACTCATCAAATTCCTCTGAAGATATCGACAAAACAGCCACGAATTCCACACCGGGCCCACTTCATCTCTATAAAATAGGCTACAAAACCGAAAAAACTAATGTAGACCAACAAGTATCGCGTGTCGGATTTCAAGGACTGCTACCTGGCCTCACATTTCGGAGGTTACCCCAAACAACGACACCGCAAGGATCAGTGAAAACCGGAATACGGGCCTCTTTTTCAGCAACTCCGGCCCTTCAATTTCGTATTCATCATATTGAGTTCAATGTGAAATTAAATGGTGAATTTGTGGCACATGGGATGGTTGGTGAAGTCTTTCTTGGCACTACCTCCGACAGGAAGCGATGGACAGATATCAGTGTTGAAATAACACCGACTATTATCAAAGAAGGAAGGTCAGATGTGGTCAAGAATGCTATTAGTGGGGCCAAAGGGTTTTTAAAGGGCTTTTTCGCAGGGACAATGAGCGGGTAAATATTTCCGCATACTATTTGGCTTTTGTTGAATGCTATTATTTTAGTTTCAATGGAGGCGATTTCGGCGATGGTTCTACTGTTTTTGAAATAGTGGATGTTAACGTGTATGCGTTTACTGAGCGAGAAAACGTTATCAATGTAGATTGGATACGGGACGTCAGCAAAGCTGTTGACATGTCAATAGATGTGAATCGTATGTATCTCTCCTAATTGCCTTGTGGGTGTGAAAAAAAAGTAACTCTGTTTTTTTCAGCCATCAAAGCAATTGGGAATAAGCTTGATACAAGCATTATTGTTGAAGTCGCGGCATCTTTCATGCTGGCGCACGCTTGCTCAGTCATGTAACGGAAAAGGGGTTTACATCGCCGAAAGAATACTCACTGACGTTTGCTGCGGCGGGTCGGAGGCACAGCTTTGACAGGGCGGGAAAACAAACAAATAAAGAAAGAAACCAAAATCCACCCAACCACCCGCCCTTGCAATTAACTTTTTTCTTGATTCTTAATATGATTATTGCTCTTGCCTCTGCTCTTCTTGCAAACATCATGTTCGCGATAGCATCACCCGGTTTGTCATTGCCATTAGCACAAGCATTTGTTCTTCGCAATCTACTCATTCTAAGATTCTTTTCGTTGCATGAATAAGCCGACATGATATTCATTCCTGTCAACGTCGCGAGTGGTGCATTTGTAACGGCATCTTCCACCAGCAACACTGGAGCGTGTGTGGGAGGCCGTTGTTCACCAAGGTATTTTTAATATCATACTTCTGAGGTACCGCACTGGGCTCTATTTAAAATATTGAGAATAGCAATGTGATTGGATTGGCAGCCAATAATGCGACTGGACAGTGGGTTTCTCAACCAGGGTCTTGCGACGAGTCACGCGCAGAAAGCCTTACGGTAGATTGGTCTCAAAACTTTGGCATTCAGTATATTACTGAAGTGAGATATAGGTTTGGCAGTTTTGACGGTAAGAACATATTCTTACATTTCAAAGGCCAGTATCTAACGCACTCAATTCAATTCAGCGCAAAGTACAAACTTAGTTGTCTATGACACGCAGCCAATGAACATCAACAATCCAACTGCTGTCACTTATATTAACGAAGAACAATGGATTGTCTATGTGTTTGAGATTCCTGTGACGGCTACTTCGTTGTCATTCACCTGGTCCCATTTATCGAGCCCTGATAATGGCGTTTCATGTCAACTTGCAATTCGAGATGTTCAAGTGTGGACGGGTGGGTCACCGTGGGTGGATTTTAAAGTTCCAAGCCATTACTAACATTTAGTAGGACCTTCCCCGGATGGAATCTCTGGTGTACCATCGCGTCGCACAATATCCATCGGGGCGATTGTTGGAATCATTGTTGCCACAGTTTTGGTCACCGCAATTATTGTGGTTGCTTTGTTTGTTTGTTGCATGAGACAGAAGAACTTGGCCATTCGTCGGAACCGTGCATTTGAATTGATGGGAGTTCCAAGACCAAGTCATCACCAAGAAAATGAAGAAGAACGAGAAGTTGGGGGTTTCGAGGTGCTTGAAAAGCGACTTGGAAAGAGTGTGCGAACCAGTAATTTTCTGGCAGTGGCAAAAACACAGGTGTTGCAGTCTGGTACATCGAGTGGAAGTGGAACTGTGAATTAAAAAAAATGGAAATTAAAATAATAAACGGAATCGATGCACCATTGCTTTCTTTCTTTTTTTTCATCATTTGCAAAAATGTCAGTCATTCTCCAAGATCCCTTTTTACTGACACCTCACGCAACTGCTGCAACATCGGCTGTATCAAATAAGTTCTTGGCTGCGACATCTAGTGTTTCTGACCAGGATGTGGCCGTTTTGACCGTTCAGTCATCTGGCCTTTCGGTTTATGATGTGAGTCGCCAACGTTTCTTCGGCCTTTGCCTAACGTTTGATGCGTGTAGACCGCTTCAAACCACTGCCTGCACTCTTTTTCAGTTCCGGCGGCGATTAGCTTTACCAGTCCTGCCGTCTTTCTTGCGACAGAAGCGGCAGTAATTGAAGCTGATGATGACGTGCTTGCATCATCTGTTCCGCGTCTTTCTGGATTTGTGTATGCATCCATTATTGATGCGGCTGCGAAGTCTAGCGAAGCTCGGCGTGTTTGGGTGTGGGCAATCGGAGAAACTGCCCAGGCTGCCAAGATTGGCGGCAAGGCAATTGCCGGTGGTCCAGGAAAGCCCGATTGGGCCAAAACGGTGCGTCGTTGGGGGTTGCGATGTGGAAGCTTATTGATTTTTTTTTTTTACCAGTTTGACTCTTCCATCCAACATATTGCCGCCCACGGCCATAAGCTGCTGATTATCTTCCATGCGAACAATGCGGTTGCTCTCATAAAGCATGATCTTGTCAAATCGTCTGCCTCAATTAAGGCAAAACCCGATCTCGGGACTGTTGTTTGGACCCAAGCCAAAACAATTGCACAATCTGCCACAGGATATGTAACCGAAGCTGTGTCGGTCTTACAAAACACCTCAAAGGGCTTAAATGCACGTTTTATTCGAATTGAAACCAAATTCGGGCATGATGGAGGCGAAGACTCGCATTCAATTTCAACAAATGAAATTCCATTGGACTTTGGTGAACATTTGCCGGTTTCATATGCATTTGCTGCTGACCAAAAGAAGCTCTACGTCGCCTGTGAGTGTCAGAAGCTCGTTGTCATTCACTGCTGACTGGTTGTTTAGTGACCAACTCTGAAGTTCGCCCATTTAATCTGAAGACAAATTCCTTGGCCACTACAATCAAGCTCGACTTATTAGATTTCTCTTGCTTTTCTAACAAGGCGGCTGCCACAAGTAGTTCTCTCCCCTCGTCATTTTCTATGAAGTCGATTGGCAAGTCATACCTGGCGGTTGTTGGCACAGCCGGTCAAAATGGTAATCCGCAAACGTGGTCGGTATGAAACTAACTTTTTTTGTAATTTGCGACAGATCTTGAAGTGCTATCAATTTGGGATACACGATTTGGTACATTACAATTGAAACGAGTACTGAATGAAAAAGAAACTGGATCAATCTCAGGACCTGTCGACCCAACGACTTTGATGGCTAAAGTTTCATTTTTTTCTCGCTGTTTTGATGTATGTGAAGTTAAGATTGTCCGTATTCTGTAATCCCTATTAATACCTTTCCTCAGATTGAACCTGTTTCATCATCAATTTCGGGAGCAATGCTGTCTATAACCATTTCGAATATCCGTTCCAAACCTGTGAAGGATGCTGTTTCTTTTGGGGCTTCGGTTTACTTGGTACCATACTTTTGCCCGCCGGTTTCTCTATTATCCGCATTCGGAAAGTTATCAAATACTTTGAAATTTTCTCTTGAAGCGAATCAGGAAGGAACTTTGCCTGGACTAGCAACCGTGGCTCAGGCGCCGCCTGTGAAAAACGCTGTTAGCAACAACTGGTTTACAGGCCTGACACACCTCGAAGAATTGGATCGTTCATATGTTTCCCGAATTTGTTCGGCATTGACTGTTGAAAGCATGTCTCTTGAACTTGCTCGATGGATTTATGAAAAATCCGCCCTTACTACACCAAACAGTTCTATTCAAAAGCCCATGGATGGCAGTATCGTTGATCTCTCCACTTATCCCGTGATTGAAATTGCGCAACCTGCTATGATAAAGCTTCTGGCTCGAGCAGTTGGAAACCCTTCAGACTTCTACCCTGCAGCTGTTCTTCAATATTTAATCCGCACTGGCCGAGTACCTGCATGCATTAGTATTCCCGACCTAAAATCTGCAGATCAAAGTCGTAGCATTGGAATCGTGGAGCAAGTTCTTTCTCAGAATGACTTTTCTACTCTCTGTCTGCTTTTGGATAACGACAAATGCATTGGTTTGAATGAGTACGATATTCTTCAAATTGTGCAATACGTCTGTTGTATTAGCCGTAGTACTCATGAAGATGATGGGGAAATGGTGAGACGACGTAGCACCATCGACGTGTATGTCAAGAAACAAGTGGGGTCGAACAAAACTGCCGAATACAAAAAATGTCTTGTTCGAAGTGATAAAAAAGGGGGCGCTAAAGTATTTGATGGTCGTCGCTGGTTTTTTGAACGTTGTTTTGCAATTCCTCAAGAGAACGATTTCGTGTTTGCAAAAGCTTTGAAGCAATTGAGTGTGGAGCAAGTAGAAGTGGTTGTTGGGTGGGTTGTAGGGCTGTTGGAAGTCGATGTAAGATTGAAAACGGAGGTGGCCAGAAAGAGAGCTGCGATTGAAAAGAGGAAAGAAAGTCTATCCAAGAGCAGTTCGAGTAATTCTCACAGCAAGAAAAAAGCCACCGGTGCTGCTGCAGTGGCAGCTGATGTATCAAAGTATGGATTTGTTGATGAATTATTGGAAAATGACTTGGATGAGTGTTTGGCGGAAAGTGAGATTCGCAGACAATTGTGGTGGTTGTGGGATACTCCAGGAAAGAAAAACGAATATTCCGATGCGGTTTGCCAGGTATGAACAACATAATTAACTGTTTTTCACTAATCGATTCCTCCTCAAATGCATAGGCTATTGATGTTGTGAACCTCATAATTGACGTTCATTTAACTACGATTTTGTTGACGCCATCATTACATCAATTGGTTGAGCGCCTCAGAGTTTGCATTAGCAGTGATCTGCATATGTTTCATATGATGCACCGTAAATTGACTGGAGCCTTGTCTGTATTTGAGGTTTCGGAATCGGCGAAGAATAAGGCGGCTATTAGCGTGACAGGACTTTCTGGCGACCAGAAGGTTCAAAAGAAGCAGGAAGTTGTAGGAACTGAGTTGAGGAAGAGGTGGAAGCGTATGGTAGCGCAAGTTAATGATGGAGTGGGCAGTTACGCTGTTGAAGTTATGGGCATTTAAAAATATTTTGCTCAAAAACACATGATTCTTCTTTTGACTTTTTGGGCAATAGCAGCGCATGCTTCCAGAGCGTTCTCAAAGCAGGTTCCATTACTAGGAGACGACCACTATGGCATGGAAGTGATAACACATCCTTCATGGGCAGAGCATGCAATTCACGTTAAAAGTCACACCACGAACGACCCAGATTGGTGTAACGACAGCGTTAAAAAGAAAACAGGATATTTTGAATCCCCGAATGGCTTCTTTTTCTTTGCCTTCTTCGAGTCCAGAAGCGACCCAGACGAGGATCCCTTCATTCTATGGATTAATGGCGGCCGTAAGTGTCTCCTTGTTGTAACACACATCATTTCAAACTCAAATCAATATATGTAGCCGGATGCTCGAGCAACCTTGGTCTGCTGATGGAGCTGGGTCCTTGCCGAGTTGACGAGGGAGGGAACAGCACGTCGTTTAATCCATACGCTTGGAATAACAAAGCCAATCTTCTCTTTCTTGACCAGCCTGTCGGCGTTGGGTTTTCGTACGCAAAACCGGGTCGTAAAGTTGGAAACTCTGAACTTGCCGCCAAGGAAACCGACATCTTTCTCCAACTCTTTTTCTACAATTTACCTCAATACTCGAAAGCTCCCGTCCATCTATTTGGTGAATCTTATGCTGGTCATTACATTCCCGCAATTGGAAGGAGAGTGTACCGGGAAAACCTGGAAGCGCCACAGAAGAATCCAAATCGACTCTTGATCAACCTCGTCTCTCTTGGGATTGGAAATGGTTGGGTTCGACCATACCTGCAGTTTGACAAGTTTGCTGACTTTTTGGTTGATGAGAAGTGTAAGCCAATTTTCGTTCATCTCCCAAAGCTGAATGCACTCGTTTCTTTCCCCAGACGGCCCTCTTGTTTCTCAAGATCAGTACGAAACTTTAAAAAAGAAGTATCGTATTTGTGGGTTCCTTGCAGAACAATGTGAAGCGCACCCATCTCGATTGACTTGCATCCCAGCGTCTGCCTACTGTGAACGAGCGTTCGCGTTCCCCAAAGATGTTAAAAGAAATTCATTCGATGTTCGCCAGAAATGCGATGAAGAAGCCGGGGATGTTTGCTATCCGATTGAGACTGACATTGAAACTTATCTGAATCAAAAATGGGTTCAAAACTTGATTGGGGTAGACAGAGAGTACATGGGCTGCTCAGCTGATGTTGGAACCTCCTTTTTTTATTCCGGAGATGAAGAAAGACGCTATGACACAGCAGTTGCTGAAGTCTTGGAAGGTGGAGTAAAAGTTTTGGTGTACGCTGGAGATGCAGACTTCGTGTGCAACTGGGTGGGAAATGAAGCATGGTTAAATGCAATGGAGTGGAGTGGGCAGGAAGGTTATTTGAATGCGCCAACAGGTCCGTTCATTGTTGACAAACTTGAAGCTGGGCTGTTCAAAACATATGGGAACTTGACTTGGTTGAAAATTTATGGTGCCGGCCACATGGTCCCATATGACAAGCCAGTAGAAAGTTTGGAGATGATTTCAAACTGGATTTCTTAATCATTCAATAAATATAGTTTTATTTTACTCAGTCAACCTATACTTCGCGAGATATTCCAAGGTTGCTTTAGAAAACTGCTCTCGTGTTGACGAAACATCATCCCGACCAAGTCTGGCGTTTAAAGCATATTCAGGTTTGTCAGCAAATTCATGTTTGTCCTGACCACTATCCAACTTAAAGCCTTCGTTTTGTTTCCTTGAAATTGTTCCGATTTCATGACGACTGACATCACAAAAGATGAAGGACTGTTCTGGATTCTCAACCAATTGAGCAATAAGCTCTCGGGTTCGTTCGTCTTCCAATTCACTGCTGGTACTTGGTTCAAACTCTTCAAATGTCCGATTCCCCATCACATCATTGTTTTCAATCCCAGATAAATCGAGAGATATCATGATCTGGGAATCTAACCCTAGACCAGTGCCATTTTTGCGAGCAGCAACCATTCCAGCAGCTTTTCCGTTACTTCGAAGACGCATATAATCAGAAGAGAGCACGTCAGAGTTAGAGACTTCCTTATCTCGCGCACTTAGTCTGGAAGTATCGCAGGCCAAGTTTGACAAACTCTTTCTAGTCGCGCTACCGATAGCGTTTCCTCCTATAGAATTGACGCCAAGAGGGTAAGTAGGTGGACGATGACATATTCTGTTGTAGTTGCTGAGTGGCTCCCTAACGAGTTGCCGTGCATTTGCTGCCGGACCCACTGATGAAGCAAGGTTTATTGTCTGGTCAACTGATTGTACGGGAATGGAATCAAATGTAAATAGTGGCTTGTAGTTACTGCCAGTGTCATTTGGGGGGTTAAAATCCGCTGCTGGTTTTTTTACTAGCTTTGTGGGAATCGTGGAAGTTGCAGATATTGATGAGGACGAAGCGTTAAATGTAGCTTCGCGGGGCACTTGTGTCATTTGAATCTGTACGCCAACATCCGTCCTTGGCATGTGCTCATCTTTTGACTGATGCGACTCAAGAAATGCAAATGACGTATTCGTGCCAATCGTTCGCACAGACGCAGTTTGTGTGGAGCATGAGGCGGACGCAGTTGATACATTGGTCAAACCAATTGGCAAAACTGGACACGATGGAGAGCCCAAAAATGGAGGAAAGGTTGCAAGTTTAGCGTTCGCCGTGTTTGTAAGAGCCAGAACCATTTCGTATTGCCGTTGCATAAGCATCATGTACATGTGCGTTTGTTGCTGCTGCATCAATTGAAATGGGTCAAGATGAGGCTCAAGCTGGTTTGATTCAGTAGAAGATGTCGTAGCAACGGTTGGCTGATTGTCTGGATCAGGGACTTGCTCTTTAGTGCTCGGTGGCTCAAGCTGGTTTAATTCGGAAGAAGATGTCGTAGCAACGGTTGGCTGATGGTCTGGATCAGGGAGTGGATTGGTGTTTGTAATATTTGCGATTCCCTGACTAGCTTCCTCTGTTTTTCTATTACATTCTATAAATGATGCTTCCAGAGATTCTGCCGTTGATGGCGTAATTGACGGAATTGTGATTGGAACTGTTGCAGAGACAGGAAGTTCACTATCAGTAAATGTTAGCACTTTCACAGGGAAAAACGGGAATGCATTTACATTTTATAATAACTCTCTATCGCTTGCACAATATCCGATTCTTGAGATAAGTCTAGATTTGTCATCTGAAGAACGGTGACGATGTCATCATCAAGGAGACCAGTTTCTGCCGCTGATCCATGGCCATCAAAATTTACAGGCCGCTTCGAATCTCCGTTGACAGAGAAATATTGTGGGTCTTGCTAAATTCGAGTCAAGGTCAGTGTCTTGCATAAGACAAGAAAAACGAGTCCAACCTCCACCAGACACTCATAAAATTGAGCTACTTTCACAGAGTCGGTTGTTGATTTTGATCCCCTTGAAGAAGGAGAAAGCCGCGGATTCGATGGTTCAGCTTTCAACATAAGCACCACCATCACCCCTTTGCCTGTATCAAGGCGGCGTAAACGTGTATCTGTTAAAAAACGAGTGCAAATATACTGGACGTCAACTGTAGTGACTCCAGACGCGTTTTTAATCCATCTAAATGTTGAATATATCAAACTTTGAACTCAAAAACATAAAAATAAAAATAAATTTACATTCCGATCAAAGGAAGTTGAAAAGCGAGTTTATCATCTTGTGTCAGCAAAAGAACATGTCGAGCTTGATCGATTGTTAGGTACCTGTGTACCGACTTGTTATGATGTTTTGGTGCAAATGCAGACTTACCCAAAATCCATCGAAGACGAGTCGTGACTCCCCAAAGTGGCTATAACATTCAAGTAACTTGTAGTCGGTACGATTCTTATCGAATTGATAGGGCTTATGAGAAGCTTATAAGACGGAATCAGTTGCCGTCCTGAAGAATACGTCATATCTTTTAATCTCATTCGATGATAATAGGTTAAATACCAATCAGTAGTTGTTTTTCATGATCAAACTGAATTATAATTGGGAACGGGGCCTTGATGTCAGCATTATTGTTCAAATCCTTGTGATTGTCATGTTACAATCATTTTTTCTCGTCAAGACTTACTTTCATTATGCCTTCAAACAGTGAATGAAGCCCAAGGCTTTTTAGATTTGCATTCGCTACCTTGAAATAGAAGGTTTACTGTTGTGGCACATACGTAACGGTGGATTACAAACTTTCACAATGACATCACCAGGTAATTCGACAGTAGGGGTTAACATGTCTTCTTTCGAATGAAACTTTCGTCCAGCATCAAAGCGATCCAAAACGAGCACTTTTTTCAAAAGAATTGTTCCATCAAGCGAAACAATGTACTCAGGCTCAGGGTGAGATAGCAGTCCATCAAACAATTCAGAGTTTGTTAAGCGACCAAGCAAAAAGCCAATAGATTCTTTTGATGGACTGTTTCGAGCGCATGCAACTAGAGCGGTGTAAGCACACGCGTGGATGCGAATCGAGGCTATGCCCAGCCGCTTTGTGTCGCAGACGAGAGTTGGCCCAAGCGGGGTGTTGTCCCTGCATGCGCTCAGTTCAGTTAGCGCGAGTATTAAGCCGTTCCGCGTCCAAGCGGCCAAACCAGAGATAGTATTTGGGCGCCGCTGGCGGCGCAAAGCGGTAGTTTTCGACGGGCCGCGTCTCCCACTGCAGGCTCGAAGGAGCGACGCGCATTCTCGCGCCGTGTTTGCCGCTGTCGGCGAAGCTTCGCGCAAGCGGTTCTAAATTCATTCCGGTTTATTTATTTAAATAAATATAAAGGATGTTCTCCAGAGATTGTCCTCACCAACATCCACAAACCAATGAGTGAAGACCTGCCACTGGTTGTCGCTGATTTCAAGCGCAAGTTCGACCAGCTCGAGGCTCAAATGTCTATTTTGCAGCCGATTGCTGCTAAAATGGTGTCACTGCTCTCAAAGAACAAGGATGTTGCTTTGGCCCTCTGCCATCCTGACTACATCGATACCCCCGAGATACTAATCAAAAGCTTCGCGATGAACGCAACAAAGCAATCCACGAAAGAAGACTGGACCCTAGAAAAGCAAGCCACGTCTGTCAAAAACAGTGAAGATAGCTTGAAATCATCGCACGAATCATTCGGCTTTGAAAGCAGAGACCGCGTATTTGACCATGCAGAAGAGAAGGAAAAAGTTGGAAATATGTGGAAATTGCTGGTCAAAGGCAACAAGGGCCAGAGTCCGCGCACGCCTTGCGCTCCTCCAGGCAGCCGTGACGCGCTCTACGCCGAATCGCGAGCTTCATTGAGATACAGCACTGCAGAAGAAACTGCTAAATCACGAGTAGACATTGCTAAAGAAAGGTTCCAGAGGAGACAATCTTCGGCAGACGAATATTTGGTAACAGAAAGATCAGAAAAGTCCCTCAAACAACCCACCGAATTCCGAAAACTGACTGGAAAAGTTAAAAAAGACGACTTGCCACACAAAAGCAGTGCGTTAAAAAGCTCTCAGTTTGGATGTGATGATGAACCAAAACAATCAAACGACTCGCTTTCTCCATCAAGATACTCACCGCTCCCCTCGCGTAAAGACATTGCCCATGCAAAAAGTGAAGTCATGTATCTTTCAGCCGTCTCTATAGCGGCAACCACAAACTCGCCCTACACTGAGATTCCAGAAAAATTTGAAACAAATCTGCAAATAACAACCATCGAAAATAGTAAACTCGAGCAGCCTATGGTGCTTGGTGATTTGAATCCGATACAGAATGCAGAAGTTGTTGTGAAAGTAACTGATGTTGACGATGAGGAATCCAAACATGGAACCGTCGGAGAACTTCCACCCCCGAAATCAGTCTTCAGCAATGATTTTCGTCAAATTTCTAATACGAGTAACTCGGAAAATCTCGCTGAAGCTGGTCAGCAATCAGGGCTTTATGCCCAGCAAAGACGTCGACGAACATCATTGATGGCAACGGCTTTATTTGAAGCCACCACAGCTCCGAAATATAACGTTAAGGGATCTTTAGCTTCTTCAATAGACAAGTTGGAGATTTCGAAGCGGATAGACTTAGCTCCAGACGAAGAGCCAGAACTTGAGGCAGGATTGTTGGAAACAGTGTCGAGAATTTGGAAAATAGGACTCAACTCTCTTTCCAGCTTTTCGGCCAATGCAGATTTCTTAACATCGCGTATGTCCCTATTGATCATAAACCCCAGGTGTTTTTTTAACTTTTCAAAGTGGTTCTTTTGAGTGTGCTGTGGATAGCACCATTTTCAGTAGCCTATGACTGCCTGCCCCCATTCGAGTATTCTGTTTTTGTCTCTGTGTTTTACTTCGTCGATTTGTGTCTCGAATTAATCACCGTTCGCGTTTCGCACAAAGCCATGCAAAACCTTCATGGAATATCGCTTAAGTCATGGCGATCTTACTATCTGAGACACGGGTTTATAATCGATCTTCTTACTATTTTTCCATTCGAGCTTCTCTCTCACGACGGAGCTGAACACCTTCTACTGTTGAGAATGTTTCGACTATACAAACTACCAAGCATTCTGAGGACTTCTCCGAAATATGTATACGCTCTTAAGATTGTGTCTAATTTGTTTGGCGTTGGTCAATCTGTGGCCGTTATTTTTCCACTCCTCTTTGCATTTTGTGTTTTTTTACACCTTCAAGCATGCACTATTTTCTATGGCGGCCGAATTTTTGAGTTCAGCAACGCAGATATTGAGCCTCTTGAACACTCCACAGTATTTGATCAGTATACTTGGGCATTGTTTACGGCAGTGGGAAACACATTTCCGCTTGCATATCGGCCAACCCGCTCTGAAGAGCGCTGGATTACATTCATGTTTATAATTGCAGGAGCTGGTTTGTATGCCTCTATCGTCGGAGCCATCTCGTCTTTCGCAATGGGCGTTGATGCATCCGGGCGTCTATATAAGCAAAAACTGGATGAAGTTCAAGAATATATGCGTTGGAAAGATCTGGGTCCCACCACACGAAGAAAAATGCTGAAATATTATGAACTCAAGTACCGCGGAAAGTTTTTCGAAGAGAACACGCTTTTGAATGAAATGAATGATTCTCTGCGAATGGAGATTGCTGCGCACAACTGCCGAGAATTGATTTCAAAAGTTTCATTTTTGCGCAGAGAGCAGAATGACGGGCGTGACGAGTTGTTCGTTGGGCGCATTGCTGTGGCACTTACAGCGTGTTTCTTTGTTCCCGGGGACATTGTAATCACGCAAGGGGAAATGGGTAACGAAATGTACTTTATCATGAATGGAACAGTCAATGTTATTGCTGGCGGAAAACGTGTCACATCATTCAAGGATGGGGCTTTCTTTGGAGGTCAGGCAACTTTTTTTTTCCACATCAAGCTCTTACCTCTATTTATGACAGAAGTAGCATTAATAGCAAACATTCCCCGTACAGCAACAGTTCAAGGTGCAAGTAGTTGTATGTTGTATAAACTCACAAGAGCGTCATTCACAAGCATTTTGGACGAATTTGATGATGTGCGAAGAAAAGTGGAAGCTATTTATCACGAAAGAAGTAATTATGTATAATGTACTTAAATCATATGAGAAGTGGACATTAACAGTATGACCTTTAGTGGAGAAAATCAGACAAGAAGAGGAAGTTAGAAAATTGACAACGGCCAAAGAGTTGGTATCCAAAGTCACATTTTTGCAAAGAAACGAAAACGATGGCCGAGACAATGAGCTCCTGAAGAACATCGCCATGTCGCTTGTTGCTGTCTTTTTAGCAACTGGAGAAACCATCTTCAATCAGGTTTGCTTTCATCCATTATTTAATTCAGGTTTAATTAATTACTCAAGCGTCGTGGTTAGGGGCAAATGGGCAACGAGCTGTTTTTTGTTAAAAGCGGGACAGTAGATGTCCTGGTTGGTGGCAAGAAAGTCACGTCTCTGTCAGATGGTGCTTTCTTTGGAGAAGTTGCATTGATTGCAAACATTCCTCGGACGGCCACTGTAGTAGCAGCCAGCCCATGTATGTTATACAAATTAACGAGACCTGCATTTATGGGGATTCTGGATGAATTTGAAGACATGCGAAAGAGAGTTGATGTGATTTATCAGGAACGAATGGAGAAAGTACGACAGGAGGAGGCAGACAAGAGGAGGGAAAGTAGAGATTGAGATCGAAAAGTTTTATTTCAACAAAGCAAGACAACATTTTCCGGCGTGACATCGCGTCCTATATATTCTTCTGTTCCACTATTTCGACCCATCAATTTATCCAAGAAAATAACGCGGCCAGCGTTTAAGATTTCTTTAACTTGGCGGCCAACCAACTGCCGCTCAAGAAGTGTCAGACCCGAAAAGTGTGTCCCATTGCTACCATAATTCCTCGCTTCTTCCTCTGGGAAAGAATGGTCATCTAGTTCTTCAACAAAACTTTGATCCTTCTTTGCATTTGGTTCCTGTTCTGTATCACATCGCTGCCTTTTTGGTGAACTCTCCTTGACTTGACAACAGACGGATTCTGAAACAGCTCCCCAGGAAGATATCTGGCACATTTGAGAAAAATCTTGCTCTGTGAACCTCAAATCCTTTATGAATTCTTGGTTTACGTAAGTTGCAAATGTGCAACGATGATGACAACAGAGGGCAATCTATCCACAAAATCATAAGAAAAATCAGAAGCTCATGTTGGCAACACTACCACAATCGATTTCAGCGGAACGACAGGATCAGAATTAATATAGTTCTTCAGACATGACAGCGCCAGATCGGTAGCGGCTCCACACAAGTGCTTCGAAATACAAACAAGTCCTTCCACTGTGACTTCTCTTTTTTCATCAAAGCGGCTAATAGAAGCACACTTTCTCAACACTAAATCCTTGATATCGATTCGGATTTTCTCAAACACTCCCCGATCCATCTTCACTTTCCAACGACTTGCATCCCGATCCACCAAAATGAAATGTGCTACCCCGTTTTCCAGCTTCTCCCTCTTGATAATCTCCTCATTCACCCAATGGGAAAACTCCGCTGTACCACAGCCCATTTCGACAAATGTAAGTGACGATGAAAGAAGGTTCATGTCTGCCATTCGTCCAATGAGAGCTTGAATTTGAGTTTTGCTTTTTCCCTCGCCACTTCTTTCCGCGTCTTCACTGAGTATTCGATGAGGTTTAGGTATCTGTTCATGAGCCCTTCGTATTTTGGCAATCAATGTTTGCAGTTCGTTTAGCGGCAAATCTCGAATATGTGGTGGGGTAGGAATTGGGTCTGATTGGATTGACCGATTCACGTCTGCACAGTAATATTTTGGCGTAGAAACTGGAGGTTTCGCATTGCACTTCGTAGTATGCTTTTTGAGCAGGCTTAGGAGAATCGGTGCCTTACAGAATGAACAAGCGATACGATTGCTTTCAAGTTGAGGAAGATGATTTGGACAAAATGGAGAAGCTGATGCCTTGGAGACTTTCAGAGGACAGAACCGCTTCTTCGCAGCGATGAAAAAGGTACATTGACTTTGACCAGACATTTTTTCATAAAGGAAATTTTTGGTAAAAATTAAAGTTGACTTTCCACCCAAACGCGAGCGTTACGGAACATACGCATCCATCCACTGTCAATTCCTCCGGCTCTTTCCAAGCTAGGAGACGCCCAGGTATTAGCAACCCCACGCACAAACCGTTCCGGGTGT
This sequence comes from Obelidium mucronatum, assembly GCA_025765595.1. Lineage (NCBI taxonomy): Eukaryota > Fungi > Chytridiomycota > Chytridiomycetes > Chytridiales > Chytriomycetaceae > Obelidium > Obelidium mucronatum. The sequence goes on from JAIVFH010000041.1 coordinate 116,409, forward strand.
GGCATCATTGCCAAAACCTTTCCACCATCACCAACACTAACAACACCAGCAATACCAAATGGACTACCGTTAGGGTTCAAGGGGTACTTTTCAGGACCAGCTGGAGCCCCATAATTATCAACATAGCGAAGAGCAAGACAAGCCTTGTTGCCTCCACCAACGGCGGCATCCCGCTCTTGATCATTTCTGAACTGAGCTCTACCTTCACCATGAGCAACAGCAATTGGAATTCTGCTACCCTCCATACCAGCAAAAAATACATTGGAGAATGTTTCACCACCAACAATCTCACAAGTAGCCACACGCGCTTCAAACTGTTCACTAGAGTTTCTAACAAAGACTGGCCATCCTTCGGCACCAGGAATAATGCTCTTCAACCCAGCCAGCATTTGACAGCCGTTACAAATACCAATTGTGAAAGTGTCCTTTCTACCAAAGAATCCAGTCAATTCCCGACGAGCATTTTGGTTCAACAAAATGGATTTGGCCCATCCAGCACCAGCTCCAAGAACGTCACCGTAACTGAACCCTCCGGGGCAGGCCAAACCGCTGAAAGACTTCAACTGCACGCGTCCACTAATGATATCTGTCATATGAACATCCACACAAGTGAATCCAGCACTATGGAAGGCCCAGGCCATTTCTCCAAAAGAGTTGATTCCCTGTTCTCGGAGAATAGCAACTTTGGGCTTCGAGACAGAAAGTGGGTAGTGCACTTGCAACGGGACCTCAGCCGGGTCAAAGGTTAAGTGGGACGAAATTCCTGGGTCTCTGGCATCCAGGAGGCCGTTATATTCAGCGAGAGCACTGACGGGGTCGTCACGAAGCGATTGCATTTTGTATGAGGTTTCAGCCCATACTCTTTGAAGAACAACTCGAGACTTGTCAAAGATTTGCTTTCCAGAGTGACGAATTGTGATTGCGGTACTGAACTTTGCTCCAACAGATCCAATCACATGCAAATGACTAACTGGGAAACCACTACTAGCAAAAGTCGACTTCACTTGATCAAAGTGTGCCTTGCGAACTTGAATCACCACACCCAACTCTTCATTGAATAGAGAGGAAATGTAATTGGTTCCCAATGAAGTCACATCCAAATCAACTCCAACGTGTCCAGCAAAGGACATTTCGGCAACGGATGTGAACAAACCACCATCAGATCTATCATGGTAAGACAAGACAACGTTTCCAGCTGAAAGCAAGTTGAAAGCCTTCCAAAAAGCCTTGAAGGCATCTGGATCTTCAACATCAGGGGCTTCGTTACCAATGAAGTTGTAGACCTGAGCCAAAGCACTTCCTCCCAACCGCTGCTTGCCCATTCCCAAGTCAACGAACACGAGAATAGTAGGTTCAGAAACACCACGAAGCTCGGGAGTTAAGGTCTTGGACGCATCATCCACTGGACCATAGGCCGTAATAATCAAACTCAACGGGGCAGTGACAGATTTAGCCTCACTGGTCTTAGGGTCGGTCCAGCGTGTCTTCATGGACATTGAATCCTTTCCAACGGGAATAGTAACGCCCAACTTCGGGCACAAGTCCAACCCAACAGCAGAAACTCCTTCGTAGAGAGCAGCTCCTTCACCTGGATGATCAGCAGAAGACATCCAATTAGCGGACAGACGAATGTCGCCCAAGTTTTTGACATTGGCAGCAAGAATGTTGGTCAAAGACTCGGCGACAGCCATACGAGCGGAAGCGGCTGGGGAAATCAGAGCCAATGGAGTACGTTCTCCCATCGCCATGGCTTCACCAGTGTTATCACTGTATCCAGTCAGAGAAACTGCAACATCTGCAACGGGAACTTGCCATGGTCCCACCATTTGATCGCGGCCAACCAATCCAGTAACGGTACGATCTCCAATAGTAATCAAGAACGATTTTGATGCAACGGACGGCAAACTCAACACGCGAGTGACCATCTCGTCCAACTTAGAAGCTGCTGGAACGTTGAACACATCACCAGGGAATTTCTTGCTTTCGGTGACACGGTGCATTCTCGGAGCATTTCCAAACAAAGTATCCATCGCCAAATTGACAACATCAGGTCCCAGCAACGGGTCCTTCACAATCAGTCTTTCTTCTTCGGTAGCGTGCCCAACGATTGCATACACGCTTCTTTCACGGGCGCATATAGCTTCAAATTGGGCCTTGGATTCTGGAAGAATGGCTAAAACGTAACGTTCTTGGGACTCGTTGCACCAAATCTCCATCGGACTCATGGAGGGGTCGTCACATGGGACCTTTCGAATGTCGAAAATAGCTCCGCGACCAGAGTCGTGCACCAATTCAGGAAGACCATTACACAGGCCTCCAGCACCCACATCATGGACAGCAAGGAGTGGGTTGTTATCACCAAGGGCAGTACAGGCATCCAGTACCATTTGCGCGCGGCGTTGCATTTCCGGGTTGTCACGTTGGACAGAAGCAAAGTCAAGATCCACAGAGGAAGTTCCAGATGACATTGAAGATGCAGCTCCACCACCAAGACCAATCAACATCGAAGGGCCACCAAGGACAACAATAAGAGCACCAGCGGGAATGTTTTTCTTGAAAACATGCATTGGTCGGACAGAACCTGTTCCTCCGGCGATCATAATCGGCTTAAGGTATCCCCTAACTTCACCAGCGGCAACAGCTTCGAAAGTTCTGAAGTAGCCACAAATGTTGGGTCTTCCAAATTCATTATTGAAAGCAGCACCACCCAATGGTCCTTCAATCATAATGTCAAACGCAGATGCAATGTGACTTGGCTTGCCATAGTCAGACGTTTCCCATGGTTGCTCATATCCAGGAATGCGCAAGTTAGATACCGTGAAACCAGTGAGCCCAGTGCGTGGCTTGGACCCCTGACCAACAGCTATTCCGATATCAAAAACCAACGAAACTATCGAAACCAAATAAGGAACAAACCTCCTTCATCACGAATTTCACCACCAGATCCAGTTGCAGCACCCGGAAATGGTGACACGGCCGTTGGATGATTATGAGTTTCTACTTTAGCCAAAGTATGGACAGCTTCCTTGGAAATGACATATTCGGCATTTGAATCCAATGAAGCCGTGAATCTGATGCTTTCTGGACCATTCAAGACGGCGGCATTGTCAGAGTAGGCTGAAATAATACGCGATTTGTTGAGATTGTATGTGTTGCGAATCATGTCAAACAACGAATGTGGCTGATCTTTGTTGTCAATATTCCACGATGCTTTAAAGATTTTGTGACGGCAATGTTCAGAGTTAACCTAGGGACGTATTTGAACAACCATAGCTTTGAACATAAGGATAAGTCTATTACCTGCCCAAACATCATCAATTCGGCATCAGTAGGGTCTCTACCTAACGATTCTCCCAAAAAGGCTTTGACAAGGTAGTCGATTTCCTCAGCTGCGAGTGCGAGACCCCAATCTTTGTTGGCTTGCATCAAGACATCTTTTGGTGCTTTTCCGGCAGAGGAATCCTTGGATGCGGCAATCAATGGAACAGTCTTGAGAGGTCGTGGAACGACGTTTGAACCTTTCTTTCCAAACAAAGCGTCCTCCGTAGGAATTTTTGAGACAACAGTTTGAGTCATGCGGTCATGGATGAGCGCAGACACGGCGGACAAATCTTGAGCAGAGAGTGGCGATTGCGCTTCGACAATGTAAACGATTCCACGTTCAAGACGCGAGACAGATGCTTCCAAACCACAAATTCGCGCAATATCTGTAGCCTTAGAGGACCATGGTGCGATTGTTCCAATACGTGGAAGCACGATTAGCACTTGGGCACTAGCTGGGGTTGGCGTGCCCTCTGAAATATACAAGGTGAGCATGCACAACCGCACGAAAACTAAGAAAACAACGAACTCGATAAAGCATCTAACACAGCCTGGTCCCCAGCAGAGATGGTGTTAGCTTCCTTCGTCCCATACGCCAAAAGAAGCTGCAAAGTAGACAGCAAGTCCTTGTTCGCAGAAGCCGTGGATGAGTCATCAATTGTGCGAACAAGATGCACGAAGTACGCAGAGACTCGTTTAACAGGAGTGGCCACCGAGTTGTTGATGGCTACTTGTTGACGCTCGCATCGAAACAGAGACAAGGCAGCGGAGCCAGGTAGTACAATAAAACCCATCAGTTACAGCTATGCTAGGCTAAACTATCTAGAAGTCGTAGAGTTAGCGTTAGGAAGGGGGCTGGGGATCAACACCTTTCTCAAAAAGAAAATAGCAAAAAAAAAAAAAAAGATGTGAGTCATTCGATTCAAGTCATTTCAAGAATCTACTCAAAAGAGCTGAGAAAACCAGTTCGCAACTTAGAGAATGTTGGACAGTACTTTTTCGTAGGTTAACTCTTTTTTCTTAGAAAGGATACACGAAATGGATGGGCCTCCGTTGCTTTCCACTGCTTTTCGAAACACACCAGCAGCAGCAAGCTCACCAGCAGCCAATGTATCTGCAGCAAATGAGCACGCATTAGACGTTGATCTATACATCGGCCGCCAGAGAGTGGTGGCTGTGCTCTGCGCTGGGGAGCTCACTGTTCGGGGAGCGGCGAAAGAGCATCTACGTGCGCCAGTCACTCTTGTGACCCTCAAAGTTCTCGGTGTTAAGAGCGCGTCGAAGAGTCTCTTTTCTAAGGACAAGGAGAGCGGTGGCAAGGAAATAGGACGGGAAGGGAAGGCCCACTTTCAGCTCATTACTCCGCAGCTCACCCTTCCCATGTTTGCTGCCTCTCTCTCTGACTTTAAACGCTTTCGGTCTGAGATCGACACCGCACGGGCTAAGGCTCTGGAGAGCTGTTGCGGTGGATCCATCCAAAAGAACAATCCCAACAATCAAGTATCCCTCGATCTCGACTCAATTGATCTCAACGATTGCCCACCTACTGGAAAAGCGCTTCTTGAAGTAAGGATATTGCCCCTCCCTTCGCTAGTATCGATGTGTAACGTTTAAATTAGTGGCTTAAACGGGTGGAGGACTCAAATCAACGATGTGGAGGATGTGGACGCCCTGAAAACTCGTGGCTTGTTGTAGAAAAGCACGTTTGGATTGGCTTGATCGTGTGTGATTGTAAGTGCTATCTAGTCCGTTCTCCTTCATTAATCACTACAATTTAGCATGCAGTGGATTCTACAGAGGCCTTCCAGATTTTATCGTCCGTTCGTTTCTTTACGATGTTACTGTCTTTGAGGTACTTCTTTCTTTTGGTAGTATGTTTTCATGCTGAGAGAATCCACCTTGATATTTAGGATAGAGACTCTAATCTATATAAGGCCGTTTCTTCGATTTCAAATTTCAACGGTTGTATGAAACTCAAGCAACTCGAGCAACAAAAGGCCCCAACTCCTGCAACTCCGCCAGTTAATCCAGCACCAACCACTCTTCGTCTTTTTTACTCTTCTTCCAACAATATTCCAACATGTACTGTGAACGATGATGTTGTGGTGGACGACGACAGTTCAAGGCCTATTCCAAGAAATGATGGCTCCATTTCAGATGACGGATATGAATATACGTATATGCCTCCTCCTCCGCCTGGTGTCGGTGCTGGAAATTCCAAAATCAGCCCAAAATCGAAGCTTCAACAGAGTTTACTGAAAACACAAGGAAAAATTCGGAAGCTGCTGTCTGGAAATTCCAGTCATGAAGAGTTGAAGACCAGATCTGGAAGCGTTTCAGCTTCTGGCCCAAAGGGAAGAGCGATTGATGGTAGAGTTCAGGGCAGCACAAACTCCACGGACGGAAATGGGTTCTTAAAGCAAGTTACCGTTATTCGACGTGCTTCTTTCAGCTCAATTGGGAGGAAGCGAGGAGGAATCCCCCATTCGTCATCTATGGCTGATATACAAGGGAAGGAGGGGGAAAAATAAAGCTTGACAAGTAAACATTAAGTTTATTCCCAATGGACCAAATAGCAACATCCAAACAATTTGAATCAAAACAATGGAATTTAAAGGTCCTTCTTGAGGGTTCCGAAGAATTGCTTCTTCTCTTCCGCAGTTTGGAAACGACCGTGTCCAAACTTGGAAGAAGTATCGATGAACTTAAGCTGGACATCTTCCAAGGCAGAACGCTTGGTGTGGGTAAGGAGAGACTTACGGAGGGTGACAACTCTCTTCTTAACACCAACAGTGCAACCCTTAACCATGATCCAGTCTTCGTTGACAATACCGTAGTGTGGGAATCCACCGAGTGGAGTGATTGGCTTTTCAGTCAAGTCAAATTCGGTGGAACCGCCAGAAGCGATTTGCTCCTTGGTACCAATCCGGTAGATCTTCTTGTTGGCTTCAGTACGGTGGTGGTAACCGTCTTGACCAGCACGTGGAACCGAGTACATGACTCGGGACGGGTGCCAAGCTCCAATACAGGCAACCTTACGGAGACCCTTGTGTGTCTTTCTTGGAAGCTTCTTGACACCCCAACGAGCAACGACACCGGTGAAACCGTGACCCTTGGTAACTCCGATCACATCAATCATTTCGTTCTGGGTAAACACCTGGTTGACGGAGACAGTCTTTTCAAAGTGCTCCTTAGCCCAGTCGACCTTGTCCGCAATGGAACCACCGTTCAATTGAATCTCCATAACATGGGCCTTCTTTTGGCCAAGCTTAACGAGGGAGATTTGAGTGTGAACAATGACACGGACAACCTGGCAGTACTTCTTGATACGCTCAAGTTGCTGCTGAATTGGCTTAGCACCTTCAGTGGTGTACTTCTTCGAGTACTTGGTGAAAGCCTTCTTCTTGGAGCGGTACCAGTTCTTGTAGAAGCGTCTCTTCAGCTCGTCGGACAAGTGTTCAGCCCAAACAGTGGTGAGGGAACGGAGACCACGTGGAGTTTCGACGTAACCAACAACACCGACAACGACAAGAGGTGGGGTTTCGAGCACGGTGACAGCCTCAACAACTTCCTTCTTGTGCATCTCTACAAACTAGAGTTAGGACCAAGCTCTCGCCGAATATGTGGATGTATTTACTCAACTAGATCCTGGACGGTCCAAGTCACGAACAATGTGGGTCATACCAGCCTTGTAGGCAAGGAAGGCAGTCAAGTGAACTGGCTTCTTGGCATCGTCCTTGGGGTAGGACTTTACACGACCACGGTGGGTTCTAGACTTCTTTCTTGGGAGGAAACCCAAAGAACCGTGTCTTGGGTGTTCAAACTTACGGTGAGACTGTTTGTCGCAATTAGTTGTGAGTCGCACATCTACAGGAAGTCGCCCGCTTTCGAACACACTGGATTGTCACGGATCGCTTTCCAACCAAGCTGTCATCCGATCGTTTCTCCATAGTCCTGACATCAAGGATGGTCGGATGGGTGGTTGGTATGGGGATGGCGGACTGCTCACCATTTTGACTGAATGGAGAAGTACACAAAAATTGGCACAGTAAGATGTAAGGAGAGTCTTTATTGATGACACAAAACAAAAAAAACAGATTCCTCCCACCCTTACGGACCAGTTGGCTTGTTCGTCTTGCAAAACGCCACAACCGCTGATACATGATCGAGTCAGAATTAGAGCACCAATGCATAATGACTTACACGAAATAATCTGGGCGTAGGCAGTATAAGCAGGAGAATCTTGATATTGGTCCAAAAAGGATTCGCCGAAGTCACCGGAAATACCTTGAAGAGAGCGTTTGTCAAGTAAAGGAAAGGCAAATTTTAGGCCATACCTATCCGTGGGTCCAAAGGAATTGAGCCCAAGAAAGGAATATTTTGTTCCACAGCCAATCCTCTTGCTCCTCCTGTTGTCGGAGGAAAAATAACACTACTCTTTGTGCATTTGGGACAAACAAACGAGGCCATATTCTCCACAACGCCAATCATAGGAACTCCTACTTTTCTGCAGAAATCAATTTCCCTACGAACGTCCTGAAGAGCAACTTCTTGAGGAGTAGTTATCAATATAGCCCCAGTAATTCCAGCATCTTTCAAATACTGAACAATAGAAAGGTGCTCATCCGACGTTCCAGGCGGTGTGTCGACCACAAGAAAGTCCAAATCACCCCAATCGACATCCTTTAAAAATTGCTTGATCATTCCTGAGAGTTGGTTTAAGTTGTGATTCGACTTGAAACAGCACCTACCATTCTTTTTTGGCCCTTTCCAAATAACAGCGTCGTTCTGATTAGCCATCAAAAATCCAATGGACATAACGGCAAGATTATCAGCGACGTAGACTGGTGCCCACCCACTACTGCTCTGACGAATCTGTTCACCTTCAAGGCCAACCATTTTTGGAACAGACGGACCACAAATGTCAATATCCAACAAGCCAACCTTGAGTAGAAAAATTATGTGAGATCAAGGCACAGAAGTGAAACTTCAGAATTTGAAATCACGATATAGATAAACGGAAAGTTACAACACCAAGATATCTCACGGGCCCTGCCCGATACAATTGATCTATGTGGTCATAAATGCCTGGAACTTGAAATTACCTGAGTGTTGTCGTCTTGTGATAAGAACAAAGCCAAGTTTGAGCTGAAGGTGGATTTGCCAACACCTCCCTTTCCAGACAAAACAAGAAGCTTGTGTTTAACACCTGAAAGTCTTTCGGCAATGGCGGCAACCGCTGTGATAACAATTGTGAGGTGTAGGGCTGGAGGAAAGTTGTACTATCGAATGAATCATACCAGGGTCAGGCCCTTTGGGACCGGTAGCACATATGTTTTGATTCGGACAGCCTTCGCATGCGGCACTCTTTCCAGCTGACTCTGTTTCTGGTCCAGGACAATGTTCGGGTTCTGCTTGCATTTCTTTTATTTTATTCTTCTGGTGAAACAGACCTGTAAAACCATGAGTGGAGCCAAGATGCAATGGGAGAAGTCTGCGGACTTTCCCATTTTGGTGCGGACGACTGTTTATTAGTCTTGTTTCCTTCGTTGCTGACTGGTTATGCCCACCGCAACATTATACAGTGCGAGACATGTCTGGGGGACAACCCGTACGTGCGAATGACCAAGCAGGGCCATGGCAAAGAGTGCAAAATCTGTGCTCGGCCATTTACCGTCTTCCGCTGGTGTCCGGGAGCAGGTGAGGTGTTAGTCGTGTCTGCCTATCGTCAGCTAAACTCACAACCCAGGGATGCGCTACAAAAAGACTGAGATTTGTCAAACCTGTGCAAAGATCAAGAATGTGTGCCAAACGTGCGTTCTGGATCTTGAGTACGGACTGCCTGTGCAAGTCAGAGACTCTGTGCTTGAAGTCCAAGACGCCGTGCCCCGCTCAGACGTCAACAGAGAGTATTTTATTAACAGAGTAGAGGGAACGGTGCGTGTTGGCGTTGGGTTTTATTTTCTGTCTGATGTTGGCTTCGGGCTGCTTCGACTGCGCGCCAGGACTAAACGCCATCAATTCACCAATTAGTTGGGTAAAGCAGACACCCTTGTTAACTACTCAAAGGCCGAATCCGTCGCAAAAGTTGCTTTGAAACAAATGGCGCGTACTGAGCCGTATTACCAGAGAAATAGAGCACACATTTGCTCATTCTACGTTAAGGGCGAATGCAAGCGAGGAGAAGAGTGTCCCTATCGGTGAGAATGTTTTTCTTCATCTTCATGAAGTTTGTTAACACGAGCATTAGCCACGAACTACCACCCGCAGACAGCGAATTAGCCCATCAAAACATCAAGGACAGATACTATGGAACCAATGATCCTGTTGCAAAGAGAATATGTAAATTCCTTGTTCTTTTCGTATTCGATTCGGGTCTAACATGGCTACAGTGAATCGAACTGACAAAGCTTCCGGATTACCGAAACCTCAAGATGTGAATGTGACATCCTTATTTATTACTGGTGTCGAAGCGGAAGTTACGGAAGAAGATTTGAGGCGAGTTTCCCAGCTGCTGAGTTTATTTCTGATTTTTCGTCATGCAGAGAACAATTCTCCCCTTTTGGTGAAATCAAATCTGTTGTTCTTGTCGTCAAAACAAAGACTGCATTTATCAACTACACTTACCGTGCTGCTGCAGAAGCTGCTGCCGCGAAACTCTTCAATAATTTGAGTATTAAGGGGCACGTTTTGAGAGTCCAGTGGGGAAAGTCTCGTGGAGGTGTTGCTGGGACTTCCATTGCTGCTGGAGCAGGACCTGTCCCTCCTTCTGCTGTTGCCACAATTGACCCTTATGCGTTACCATCAATTCCGCCACCACCCGGAACTGCAGGAATTGTATATGCGTCTACCGACCCAAACCTTCTCGGATCTTCATTGAAGACTTATCGGGCGGAATAAAAAAAATAGTTGTTTTATTCGTATTGGATCCAAATTGAGTCCCAGCCAAAACCACCGCATTCAAGATCCCTGCATTTTGACCAGAATTCTCTTCTACTTCTTCTTCTTGCTCTTGTTCAAGACTGACGCAATGAAGGCTACAATCAACGAACCACCAGCGACAAGCAAAATTACAGGAAGCCTGACAGCCCAGACACGATCAGGAAAATATGAATGAATCGAATTAGATTCGTTTAACAGAGGCTGTTCAATGAAGTGATTAGTTGCAAGAAGGTTTTCAGCTCAGAAACGAACCAGGACAAGCGCCCAAGTGGTGTAATAAACAAAAACGACGATGCTAATAAGCAAGAGAATGCCCCCAACGAGTCTATCTGATGCGCTCGCCTGTGTTTCAGTGTGGTGTTAGAGACGTTGGGTGTGTTCCCACCAAATACTACCATTGAATTTTATTTGAAGAGATTTTCAAGAGAGAATGCCTCCAAGAAAAAGTGTTGCTGTTCGGCTGCCAGTCCCTAAAAAGGAATCGTCAGCCGTGAAGATCATTCTTGATCGTGCAAATGACTTGTATATCATTCTTGGTGCTTCTGGTCCTTATTGACCCTTTTTTTCAACAGAAACAACTCTGCCCTTGAGAGACTCTACGATACTAAACCAAGAACTTCACAAGATATTATCCTCGCAATATCTTTATTTTCCCGGGCAATTTTTTTGAACAAGATTGAGCCGAGTTTCTATTTGAATCGGGCAGAAGCATATCTCCTTGTTAACGACTTTGAATCTTGCTTTGCCAACATGAAGAAAGTCCAAATGTTAATACCTCCTCGAAAACTATGTATTGATTCCCATATAAAACCCGATGCAAATGCTTGTTGGCGAGGATTGTCTGCTGGAACAACAGATGAAGAGGACGATGACTTATTCTTCACAATACAAAAGTTTGAAGGTTGGTTCAAGATGCAATTTCATATTCTCATACACTCTTCTATTGTTCATTACCAGTGTGTTCGACTTCTAGCTCGTGGTTGAATTTCAGACTACGACGTCTTTATTTTGCTTTTGGCCAAATTCTCCTTGATCAACGCAGGCTATATGAGTCACTTAAGTACTTTAAAATTTCTCGCGATTTCGGAATGTGTCCGTCATCAGTGTATCTCAGGATGTAAGTCCCATCTGTCGTGCTTCTTAACTTAATCGATTACCAGGGTTGCGATCTACATTGGGCTGCATAAAACAGATGAAGCACTTGAGCTACTATACAATCTCATTGAAAAATATCCTTCTAATGCCGATTTATACATACTTCGTGCAAAGCTATACAGCGAACTCGGTCACGTGGATTTAGTCAGTATGGACTTGCAAAAAGTCGTACTTTATGCCCCACAGCATCCTGAAATGAGACAGTTGATGGAATACACAATTTGGACTGCCATAAAATATAAAAACAAAGCATCAGCTCAAATTCTACATGGACAATTTGATGTTGCCATTTTCTTCCTCAATCATGCACTAGAATTGGACCCAACTGATTGGATAACAAGGCTTAAACGGTAGCTGTACTTCTGACGAATCTTAATCCACCTTAATCTTCTTCCAGTGGTGTAGTGTTTTCAGAGATGGGACACTACGAGTCTGCAATCGCAGATTTGATGTCTGTGTTAGAAATGGAGGCAAGAGATAAAGAGCGAGATTTTGAAGTAAATAGCTATATAGCAAGCGTATATAACAAGCTTGGAGTTGACCACTACTTGTGAGTTTTGCGATTTTTACAATTTCTTTCACTCAGCTTTCCCAGAAATCAAAATTATCTGGATGCAATTGCAGTATTTACGAAGGCCTTGCGATTTAATTCGACAGAGGGTATTATCTACAAGAATCTCGCAGGTTCGATACCATTTCGCACTGAATTATATTTACAAAACTGCCCATCTAGATTGCTATCTTGCAACAAACGAAGAAAGCAAACGAGAGCATTGCTTGAGTCGCGCCTTTCATCTTGATTCCAGTGATGACGAGTCTCGCGAGCGTTTGGCAGCCCTGTATTTCCAACGAGGCGAAAATGCAATCTTTTCGGGACATTACCCATATGGCTTAATTGAGTTGTCTAAGGCCATTGATTTGAATCCAACTGTTCCCCTTTACTTTTTCGAAAGAGGAAGAACTCATATTCTTGCTGAACAAATGGATCTTGCGAGAGAAGATTTGTCTACTGTTCTCAGACTTGAACCAAACCATCGAGATGCTGCTGCTATGTTGGATCAACTTACTAGAGGTATTCCATCAGAAGCGCTACAGCCGTTCCCACCACAGAAAAAGGTTGTGAAGGGGCCATTTGACACCACCGGAAAGACAAGACTTGTGAAAGAAAGTATCTTGCCCTTGGAAGTGAACACTAGATCGAAACAGTGACCGCAGCATTTTGGGCTATTTAGGAAGAATAAAGATTGGACATAATCATGGTGGTATTCAAAATTGACTTTTTTTTTCTTCGTGCCCTTTTTCATGAATGAGAACAGGAAAAAGGTATTTCATAGCTCAACCTTGACGTGGTTCACATAGCAAAGAATGATTATAAGCTTCTTCTTCGGTAAAGACTCTATAGTTTTTAACTAGATCTTGGATTTCACTTATCACCTCAAAATTGTATGGTGTTTTTTGATATGTCTGTGATTATGGATCAGCCAGAATCGAAATTACTCGTGATTTTAATTCTGAAGTTACCTGAAACTCTAAAATATATCCCGCTTCTTTTTGAAACTTGTGAAAGTTGACTAAGCCGCCATCAAGAATGTTCTTGTTACAGGTGGATAAAAAAACCAAATCACTTTGGTAGATTCCTGGAAATGGAATAATAGGAGGATTGGCCGAATGTACCCGTGCTCGCAAGTTCTTATAATTGTGTTCTGTTGAAGCGACCCGCAACAAGTCCTCAAGCATCTTCATTTCTTTTTTTCCAATTAGAGCTTTGGTTTTCTTGAGACGATAGATTGCAGAAGACTCAATTGCAGCCAAGACTTCTCGGACACCATTGAAGTTATTCAATTTTTCCAACTGATGACCCAATGAGATAATACGTTCAAAAACTTGGGCCCGAAGTTTGTGATTCTCTTTCACACTTAAGATCTCACTGGCTATCCACTGGACAACATGATTTGACCAATGAACCATCTTTGTTATGTTGGGCGACTTGACTTCTTTGTTGTCCTTCATCCAAGCCATATCCAAAAACTCCCGAGGCTTAATATTAACAAATAATTCTGCTTCTATCAAAGTAAGTTGTCTGGCCAATTCCAATGGATCGAGATCAAGGATATTCAATTTAATATCGTCCTCGCGTCGCTTAGTCCCAGGCTGTGTTGCCTGACCTTCGGGTGAATACCTTTTGAGAAGTTGTTTCGGAAGAATTGCTTTCGGTGGTGTTGACTTGACGAGCTGATGACTTTGATCTTCGTTTGTCAGCTGCAAAAAGTGGCTCGAGTAAGGGAGGATTTGTTTAAAGTTATGAGATACCTTCCGTGTTAGTACGGACTTGACAATCGAATTTAATTTTTCGTCTTTGATGGTTTCCAATAAGCTATTCACGTCAGCAACCAAGGTTGGATCATCCTGGAAATCCGACCAATATCCTTCAAGCCACGTTTTAATTGCATTGACGAATCTATATCGCTTGTTATGCATGTCATAAGGGAACACAATAATGAGATACCTCAGAATAATCGGTGTCTGGTATCCTTTGTCTTCCATCTTTGATTTAATCGCCATAAATTCTCTATGTTTCTGAGCAATTAAGTCCATTAAACTTCGACTTGTCATAAATGCTGGATAAGTCAGCATGAATGCTTGGAGATACTTGTTATCTGCAAACGTGAAGTTATTAGGTTGGGAATGGCAAGCCCTCACAAACCGAAAGAAAGTGGGTCCAATAATCGCTCAATAAGTCGATCGGGAGTAGCTCCCTTGATGCGCTTTTCAGAACCATCAATTTCAATGAATATAACCAGTCCTTCAGATTCATCCTTTTCATCCCGAGAAACTCGTTTTTCCTCCAGTTTTTTCAATACTTCTTCTTGCAATGCTCCTCGTAGTTTGTAAACATCAGCTCGTAAGTCTGAATTCTCTTTTTCAATGATTGCTTTCAGCTTTTCCGCCAGCTGCAGATGTACACGGTCAGCCAAAACAAAAATGATCACCGTGATATTTTTTTATCCAACCTTGCAACGCTCTTCCAAATCTCTTAACTGAGATATTAACATCGAATCAGCGTCTCCATCAAAATACTCCGTTGCTCTTGTGCAGCTTTCTTGAAACGCGCGCTCAGTTTCATAGCTCCGCTTTAATATACTTTGAATCTGTTCGGAGTGTTGCTTCGCCATTTCATTGATGTTTTTTCGATGGAAACTTTCGCGTTCCTTGATTCCAATTTCTAGCATATTGACCCTTGCTCTCAGATAAGCAATCGTTGCAATATTTTTATCATACAGAATCTTGTGTTTTTCGTGTTCAAGATATGGAACGAGCTCCTTATGTTGCGATTTGATTCGTCAAGATGTGTTCCACACAGATTTACAACTCACTGTTGCAGTCTCCCTGTTTGCCCTGTCGTCTTCCGATTTCGGCAAATCTTTGCAAGATGTGTCAGGTCTCTCTTGGCTAGCTAAAAGCTGCAGACAAAAGCTCTTGAGCTCAGGGAGTGTGTCAGGGAGGGCCACTTCCATTTCCGAAAATTTCAGATTGATCAAAAATAAAAACAATATAAAGATTTGTGTAAAAGTGCCTTCAAAGAATTGAAGAAGATGGCAATGATCAGAATTGGTTCGGTTTATTAAATAAGTAGATGAGAAAGTTTATTGTTCGTTTGATTTTGACATTGACGGGTGCCCGCTTGAAGCATTTTGACCAACATCAGCCGTTATTTTGGGAAGTGGTGCAGTTTTAAAGAGCCCGCCATCCTTCTTCATTTGCACCATCTTCTTCTCCAAATCCTCATCAAATCGTACTTGAAATTCCTCCTTGTCTTTATGTACTTTTTTCTCGTTTGTTCCACGAAATTGATTGAGCTGTGGCGCAAAAAGAATTAAACCTGGTGAAGTGAGTTATTAGAACCCAAAAAAGCAAACCTCTTGATAGAATTTGTCAGAAACATCTGCACCGGACTTCTTGAATTTCGACCCCTGAATGATATCAAAACATTAATAAAATCAAAAGCTCTTCCTTTGTTTTGAGATGAACTAACGGCAAAAGTGACGTTGGATGATGCGTGGCCAAAAGGATGGTAGAGTTCTTCCACCATTGGTTCTTCTTGCGCCTTTGAAAACAACAAGCCGTTAGCGAAAAGGCTGTTACGATAATGCAGCATCTCACATCTTTGTTCTTTTCATAATCGTTTAGAATAGATTGATTTTGAGCGGCCTTGTTATTATCTGGCGCTGTGACAGCAGGGGCATCGCCAGTATCCACTCTTACGGGTGAGTCCCATCTAATAATAATTGCATAGTAAAAAAATTAATCAATTGAAGGAAAATCGGAGTTGTGGTCTCTCTCACAGGTCATTTCCTCTGGTAAAATAATTAGAGAAACGTATACCAAAAAACAAAAGAGAGCACATACTTGTTCGTAGGGAATGCGAACGCCTCTTCTTTTCCACTGGAAACTCTTCGACTAATTCTTCTATTAACGTTCAGAAGGCCTCCCTCAGTGTGTTTTCTAAATATACAGTGGTTTGACATTTACAACCCTAACAGAGAGAGGAGAGTATGGAAATCTGGAGATTATAAACTCACCCATCTTCGTCAGAGCTTACGGATCCACCAGAGTCATCGTCTCCAGCGTCATCGTCTTCTTGATCTTCGGCATTAATTCTGACGGTGTTCTTTCGAAGATACTTGACTTGTTCCCAAGTTAGCTCGCGGTAGAACGTATCAGGCTTATCCTGAAAAAAAAGGTCGCGTTCAATTATATGACGCCAAGCATTAATTCCAAGCTCGAAAAAAAATGTTGAGAGAACACAATACCTCCAACAAGTCAAAAAAGTTTCGTCCCATACTCTGGATCAAAGCTTCAGCCACATAATCAAAAGTTTGAACCAGGTAAATAAGAATATTCGAAGCGTATTTTTGGCTGTCTGGGTGCATCACATTTGCAATTAAATTGAGCAAGCCACTAGCAATCTGCATTTGAATCATGCGTTCTGCAAGCTCATTCGATGAAGTTGCAATCACTCTGTCGTTTTTTTTTTCAGTGAGTGGGTCTTTTTTAGAATGAAAAATTCAAGTTTGATGGGGGGTGGGGGGGGGGGGGGGGGGGGGGGGGGGGGGGGGGGGGGGGGTTGGGGACAGGACTAACCCAAGTAACTTTGCGGCATAGGCTTGCTGGATATATATAGCAAGCATGCTATCAGAAGGTTTTTCTTCTGACAGCATGGCAGTAGCCCATTGATTATTCGCTTGCAGAGTTTTTTCTTCGACTCCTTTGGGACCTCTCCTGCGGCGATCTGCAAAGAAGAGAAGGAAAAAATGTAGCAAAAAAGTTTTTGAGATAAATATTCGCAAAAAGAACAAACTTCCCCGCCTCCCACCGTCATTATCGTCCAGCAAATCTTCTGTTGGCACGAATTTAAGCAGTCTAATCAATTGCATCAAAACGACTTCTTGAAGCTCTTGTCGTTTCACTAGCTCTCTAATCAATTCGTATCCTTCATACTGAATCTGAATATGTGGACTCTTCAAGAGACTTATAGTTGCGTCAACGATAGACGGATGGATGGTTTGAATTGATGGCTTTGCAGCAACAAAAAAAAATAGAGTTATTGAAATTAGCAAAAAAAAAAATTACAAAGGAATTAGTACTAATAGAAGCCTCAATGCTTGTCCAGACATTTGTTGCGCAGTGGGAGAAGAAGCTGAAGAAGTCAATAGGGACAACAAGGACTTGTACACCTGCATTAAGAATTTTGGATTTCCCTTTTGTCTTCAATTTAGTCAAAAGTTTAAAAAAAAAAAAAACAAAAGAAAACAGACCACTCCCAACTGATATAATAAACTCTGGCAATAATCTTGCGTGACTTCAGATCTCGAACGCGCCAAACAGTCCGCCACTGTTCGAACTCCATAACTTTCACATAGAAACTCCTTGTACTTTCGCCCAGCATTAGCAATATTAATGAGCAACCTCAAAGCTTCTGCTTTATCAGCCTAAAAAAAAAAGAAAAGAGAAATATGGGTTTAACTTTTTTTTTTCTCGATAAGCGTCAGTATCACCTCCTTGACTTGCGACAGTCCCAAAAGTTCCAAAACTGTCAGAACGCCTCCGACTTCCAAAAACTCTGCCAAAAAACGACTCCCGGACGCAGCAGATATAAATATGGATATTGCTTGCAATTGAAGCGAGACGTTACAATTCAACAGATATGTCAATCTCAGCCATGCTGTTACTCGAGTCAGAAACAAGCTGGCTCCGTTTCCAAACTCTCGTTCCAACTGAGGACCCGTTTTATTTCGGTTGTTGTCGACAAAGTCTTGGAGTATTCTTTCTCGCATATTCTTGTTGCCCTAAGCAGTTGGACCGGATGAGAGAACACAATGGAGGAGGCGCCACTTGCAATGATCAAATCTCACCCGATCCCAAGTCTTGCTGAGCTGCATAAAGTAAGAACTCGGGCATGTCTTGCTGAAGGTTGCATTTGATCGGATGAGAGGCAGCTCCAGTTCTTTAACAACACGAGGAGTTGATTCCAACATTTCGTTCACATGAAAATCGCGTCAAAAAAATAACAGGAAGACATGATGATTACTTAAAAGAGATTCAAAATGGTAGCCTTTATTTCAATACCAGTGACATTGAGAAGCAAGCAAAATCCACTCCAAACAAACAGAAACAGGGGCAGGACAACCTGAGAGCAAAGCCAACAAGCCCCACCAAGAACGCCCTGCATTTATCTGTAACGACGGAGGGAGAGAGTGTTGCGACGCTTCCAGTTCTTGCGACGACCACCTCCCATAACCTTGTGGTAACCGTGACCCTTGGCAATACCACGGTTCTGCTTTCCGATGGCGGTGAGACCACGGGATTCACGGTGCTTGTGAACAGGAGCAACGATCCAGTTGATACGAGCATCACGACGGATAGCCTTGTGGGTTGGGTCGACAAGGATAACTTCGTAGAACTTGAAGGTAGAGTCCTGGTTGACCCAGTAAGAGTTCAAGACACGGAGGTTTCCACACTTGCGGCCAACACGCTCTTCAGCAGTGGCACGGTGGGAACGCTGGAACTTGAGTTGGTTAACTCCCTGAGCGGCTGGCTTACCAAAGACAGCACCCTTCTTGACTGGTCTCTTACGGCCACCACGACGGACACGGACACGGTAGATGACGTATCCTTGCTTGGCCTTGTATCCCAAACGACGAGCCTTGTCTGGGCGGGATGGACGGGAGGCACGGTGGATAACGTTCAACTGACGGAATTCCCAGCATCTAACACGGAGCAAGAAACGGACAACGTCGGATTGCTTCTTCTTCTGGAGTTCTTCCAAGTACTTGTAGGCACCCATTTTAGATTATCTACAAGAGGAACGGAGGTTAGTTGATGTTTTGATCATTGCATCTCGGAACAGCATCCAGGAAAGTCGTTGCGGTCGCTCATCCGAGTGGCCTGTGCGCAACAAGTGCAGCTCCTTCATCCAGCGCAATGAACTGATCTCTCTCGTTTGACGCCATAGTTGGTTGGGGTTGATGGGTGGTTGGGGTGGGGATGGTGGTTGGGAAGACGTACGATTTCGTGAATGAAAGAAAAGCAAGAATTGCGTATCTCAATAAAACCAACAGCAAACGCTTTTAATCAATTTTCTCATTTCTATTTGACCTGCAGTGTTAAATACAGTAACAGTTCTCACTGCTCTATATTCACTTGATTTTGATTGCATGGATAGTGCTAGTAGCTTGGTAATTAAGTACTCTGAGTTATCTGACATGGAATAAGTAATAAATCTATCAATCTTGTTGAAATGTTGCAAAAGGTAACCTTCCAATCAAAAGGTAACCTTCCAATAATAGAGTTGGAAGGGAGGGAGAAACCTTAGGGAAACAGGTTGAACTGTAACCGGTCAAATTCATTCAGAATATTTATTTGATATCATCAATACGTATCCCAACCCACAGCACATGAGTTTACAGATAGTTCCCTTTTCCCTTTCCACTTAGACTTGTAAATTTACGTTGAAGTTCCTTCACAGTGCTAAAAATACAAAGAAAAGCGAAAAAAAAAAACAATTAGTTGCGAAACTGCAGGGAGAACCGACAACAACGGAAATCGCTTTCCGGTTTTGATTAATGAATTGCTGTTTTACCTGACATACTCCTCGCCATACCCAGAAACCAAATCAGCATCCTTGGCTTGCACCTCCTTCCCCTTTTTCGCAAAAGCCTCTTCCACCAGCCGTTTGTAAAACAACGCTTTATCATCGTCACATTTACTCTTTCCAATTGTCAGCAAATATTCATCAAAGCCTCCCCGTCGCTCCATTTGGTACAAGGCCGTTGTGGTCATACGGACGTAAATGTTCATATCAAGCAGACGTGAATACACAAATCTGTAGATGGTGTTGGGAAATATGGCGCGACGGACTCGGTTGTTCGATTCAGTTTGCTTGTCGGTGAAGGTTATCTTTTTGCCATGCATAAACGTCGGGATGATACTGCGGTACGGAGTCATTGCATATGGCAGCGATCCAAGCTTATCAGTGCTGACCAATGGCTCATTGTTGGCAACTGCGCGGGCAATGATTTTGGGTGTAAGGTACTTGCGAAGATCTTTTGACATTGGTTATTGAAATATTTCTTGTTTTTAAAAAAGAAGAGAAAAAAAATAGTCGTGGGAATTGAGCCTTTCTTTTAGAAACACTAACAATAACGAACAGACACAAGTATTCAATAAAAAAAAGGGGGATATACGAGGCATTTCAAAAAAGGCATATTAAAAAAATGAATAGTAGAAAATTCACGTATGCGTAGAAGGCTTCCAAACCAGAAACTTGCCAATGTGCCTAGATGAAATAACATACCCCAAGATTAGAATTTAAAACTAGAAAATCTGATTGATAATGACGTACCAAGGAAGTTGGGGAAACTCAGACGAAACAGTGAATCCCTGTCGCTGATACCATCCACAAACGTCATGAAGCCCAAAACACAGGATTTCCTTTGATCGAATAGTAGCGATATTTCGAAGTCGTTCCATCATAACGCATCCGACACCGAGACCACGAACATCTTCCCGAACCGCAATTGCATCGATCCACAGGTATCTCTTCATAAAGACGTACTCCACGGCACCAACAACGTGACCCGTGATTGGATCAATAACAACATCGAGAGTAAAATCATCATCCAAAACACCTTCCAAATCAGCCTTCACACTTTTCTTTGCAAACTGGGAAAATACAATACAGTTCGGTGGTTAACATCCTGAGCACAACCAACCCTTTCAAAAAACCAGATCGTACCTGCTCATGGACAAGTTTCTGGGCGGCATTGAATAAGCTTCGATCAAACAAATTCTCAGAATCTTTAATGTGCAGAGATCGAATATGTACAGAGTTGCGCCGATCGGGCAGAACGGCAGACGTGAGCTTTGGCTGGGGCACAGATTGGTTTTGGTCTTCGTCCAGGTCGGCCATGTACTTGTCTGTGATGTGCAGCAGGTTCCCGAGATTCCAGCGGCCGTTTGCCTTCGCGTCGACGGGCGGCAGCCACAGACCCCTGTTGTGCATGCGCAGCTCAGCGTGGCGCATGATGCCGTGGCGGAAGAAGTCGCGGCGGCGCGCCTCCTTCAGCGCGCGGTTTGTCGTCGGCGTCTTGATTGTTTTGCGGTGCGTGCTGTGCGTGTGGGGGGCCGGCGCGACGAGCGGCGCGGGCATCAGCAGCGGACTGGCGCCCGCCGGCGTGTGGGGCGAGTGCGGCGCGTGCGGCGTGTGGGGTGTGGGCGGCGTGGGTGTCGCCGGCCACGCCGCCGAAGCCGAAGACGAAGACGCCGCCGGCGGCGTGGCGGCCGGCGTCGCCGTCTGGCGCGGCTCGGCCCACGACCCGCTGCTGGAAACGGACCACGAGTCAATGTCCGTCTCTAGTGGCACAACACGCACGATTAGATCGCTGGCAACAAAGAACGGAACAAACAAGAACAACAACACCCACCCATCGGCGTCAGGCCCCGTCGGTGCTCAAGCAGACTCTCCTTGTGCTGTCGGCCACGGGCGAGCATCAACTTGGCCCGGAACCGAAGTGTGAGACGCTCAGTCTTTTGCCGAAATGTAAGCATGATGCAGATGATGCAGATAGTAGTAGTGTTTGTGCAGATATTGTTTGCTGTATGTAGTTCAAAAGTGTCTGCTTGTGCCGAGCAGAAGAGTGTGTGTGTGGGAATAGGGGAGGGGGGGCAGGGGAGATTGGGGAGACGTTCAGATAGTCACTGATGCTGCTGAAGAGAGGGGAGAGAGAGAGAGAGGAGGGAAGAGGGAGGGAGAGGGGAGGGGGGCTTAATCTACAAAGAGGGGCAGGGGAGGGTGGCACGTTTTTATTATTTTTCGAATCGAATCTTCTCAAAAGACACTTTTTATTGCATTGCATCTGCATCCTGGAAAAACACACAAAGCTTAAACATGTCCAAGCCAAACTCGTTTCCAACAATCCATATAATCTCACCACGAGTATGATGTAATGCACCCATATAGGACCACATCAAGTGAATGAACATGATAGCTGTATCCCAGTCCATCTCACCGCCACCACTTATCCTCCAAAGCAAGCAAACTGTAACAAAAACAAAGGGCGTGTTTTTTTAAGGCAGGTATTTGAGAGAACAATCAAACTCATGTTACGTACATTGCCACACAGTTCCAGCAGGACCACAAAATCGGGACGATGAATTAAAAGCGGCCTGAAACAATTCAAACGCTGCAACTTTCTCAACCACCGCCAGTTCATCATTCCCAAGCAATCCCATTTCGCTTTCGCTTAATCGCGAAAGTGCATCCAAAATGTCGAACGGCAAGTGATACCGACTGATTCCACAAGACGCCATAGGACGATCCAACCACCGCTCATTCTGAATCGCTTCCACAACCAAATCACGAGGATTTGATTTCACGCAAACATGGCATTCCTCCTCCTCCCCCTCCTCCTCCCCCTCAAACACGCCATGTGGTAGACGTAAGCTTCGAAAAGCGCGTACTTCCACCGGATAATAATGGAACAAGGAAAACGAGTCCGACGGCGGCTCAACACGCCTATACGCATCCAAAACTTGTGTTTCGAAATCAGTCGCTCCATGGAACCCGACTTGATCCTTCAATTCCTGGCACCCCATTGTTATCGTAAACAGCGACAGAAACACTCTGTTGAGAAAATCCGTTGATTCATCCAATGAATTGGGATAGAATTCAGAATGATCAGTTGGTGATGATGGTTTGAAACTCGGGTCTCGTTGCAACAGGGTATACTGGGAAAAGGCACGTATCAAACCACTTGCATCGGGTCTTTCGAAAAGAGTTGACGCCCGCCTTGTTTCCGCCACGGCATGCATGTATAGTTCAAAGGATGGCTTCATATCCATGGTTTCCTTGAAATGAACTGTAATCTTATGAGCCCACATTTCCAACACTGCTTTCGGAGACCGAAAAGGCAACCTCAAACAAGAGCAAAGTACTTGATAAGACTCTGAATCATGTGGTTCCAGATCGAACATTAAATGATTAAACCACGTTGTTGATGTTGTTGTTGTTGTTGACTTGGAATTGAAATCACGAGCAAAGTTAGCAAATGCCAAAAGCGCCAAAGGTGTTCCACCATGAAGAGGCAAGAGATCCAAAGCATCTTTAGAAACAATAATATCGCTCCATAGTCGGTTATGCAGTTGTCGCAGGATTGACTGAGTCCGTTTCCAAAACAATGCTGCCATTGACGTTGACGCAGAAAGCCGTGGAATCCATTGCTTCAAGAGAGTTGACTCTCGAAACACGCTGAAATATAGCAATTGGGTGGTTATTGGTTTCTGAGGATGGATGGAGAAGTGTTCAGAGAAGTCCAAGAGAGTATTGTAGGTTTGATTGGCGAGAAAAGTCCGGCAGTTGCGATATCCTGGATACAGCCGGTCGAGAGTATCTATCCATTCAGCACACTTTGCTGTCATCTGTGGCTCTGGCGAAGCTGTCGGATTCTCTTGCTTCAAGTGCGCAATCAATTTCTCCATTTATTAATATCAATTTTTTTTACAGAAAACAGATCCAAAAATAACGAAGCTTTTTTTTTATTAATTCAAACTTCCTTATTCCTTTGTTTTTTATATTTTCGGTAGTATATCTCATTCTTGTTCTCCACAAAAAAAAAAAAACAGGTTTCTTGTTTCCCTTTTTTTTTTTTTTTTTGCTTAGAACTTGGTGAACTGCTTAGCACCAACACCCTTGACAATCTTCTTCTGAACCTTGAGGACGTTGAAACGAACAGTCTTTGAGATTGGACGACATTGTCCAACAGTGACCAAGTCACCGGCTTCAACTCCAATGAAAGCTGGGGACAAGTGAGCGGAAAGGTTCTTGTGACGCTTCTCGTATCTATAAAAGAACACGGGTCAATATTTTCTGAGATCATCCCCCTCCCCCCCACAAAAACCAACAACCCCATCCCTTCCTCTCCTTTTTTTACCTGTTGTACTTTGGAATGTAGTGAAGGTACTCTCTACGAATGACAATAGTTCTCTTCATCTTGTTGGAAACAACAACTCCCTTAAGAATACGTCCACGAATAGAAATAGTTCCAGAGGTGAATGGACACTTCTTGTCAATGTAAGTTCCTTCAATAGCTTCCTTTGGAGTCTTGAATCCAAGACCAACGTCACAGTACCATCTCTTGACTCCTCCCTTCTTTTGGGTAAGCTTGGAGTTTTGGAAGATTCCTTGTTGGAGTTGGAATGCCTTTTCGTGCTGTTCAGCCATCTATGTGGAATTTTTTTTCTTTTTTTTAGTCGTCTTGTTGCTGGGGGGCGGGCGTATGGGGGGTTCTTGTTGTGGTCGAAGGGGGTTCGGGGTTTCATGCATCTCTCGCCGTTTGGGTTAACTGCCGAACCAGGACCTTGACGATTCGCAACGTCCATCCATTTGATGCATTTGTCCAAGATATTTGATCCGGCCTGCTTGACGTGGTCTGATGATGGATACGTTGGGTGGGGATGGGGAGGGGCCTGTCGGTTGGTCTCACTCACGATTGTTCAAGGAATTACAAAAAAAGGGGAAGGCCAAAGGTATCAACAACCACTTACCTCCACTTACTGATATTCCCAACAGAACAAAGGGGTATTTTGGTGCAATCGCTTTTTAATATCAGAAATAAAAAGAACTCATATGTATTATTGTGTACACTAAGGGGGAAAACTTAAACAACAGCATGAACTAAAAGAACATCAACAACTCAGCTCCGTCCTTTCAGAAATCGTTTGATTTTTTTTATTATTCAAAAAATATCATCCAAATTCCTTAAAACAAACTCCAACGTTGCCGCCATAACAGTCATACAACGATGCTCCAAAAACAAAAAGGGCGAAATCCCTTTCCGCGTCATATAATCCGAAACATAAAACCTCTTTCCCGACTCCAAAAGCGACTTGAAATAATTATCATTAATCGTTTGCCCCAGTTTTTGCGGACCCATTTGCAACAACTTTTCGCGCAAATCAAGCCAATGCAACTTGGCCTTGTTTTTGCGAGACTCGTTTTTTTGCAATTGCTCCTTTTCAGCGTGGATCTTGGCGGCTGCATTGTCTTTGGCCATTCGTCGGACAAGCTTGTTCAACACCCATTGTTCAAATTCGCGTTCGGCTTCTAATTCGGCGAGTTTTTCTGGGTCTGTGATTTTGGGTGGAGCAAAAGGGCTGTTTTCGGGGATTATGTCGCCTTCAGGGAGTTTGATGAAGGATAGTGGTTTGACTTCGCGAAATCCAAGCGTTGGTGTTTGGGGACTTGATGCTGAATTTGGATAAGAATTTACAGGAAATAAGTCCTTGACTTGAATAGAGTTGCCGCGCTGTGAAACGGCATAGGAAATGACCCACGGTGCAAAAAGAGTGGAGATTGGGGAAAATAGGGAATCGGGGAATCCATCTAAACAGGTGCATATCCGTTTCAAATGTGATAGTTTCATTTTGACCTTGAGTAATTCTGTTCTTGGTACGGTTGAGAAGATTTTCTTGATTGCGCCAATACTCTCGTCTCTTGTTAACCTGTTATCCTCTACCAAAAAAAAAAAAAAAAAAAAATAAATCATAATGTGAAGGAGTTACAAAAGCAAATTCCTACTTATCAGTTCCACCAAAGGTTTGGAGATTTTGGAATCCAGCATGGGCTGCCCAATGACAACATGAAATCTGAAGAAGTTTGTGATCATCACACTTAGAGTGTTCCAATTGATGACTTCTATCTTATTGGATGCATATAAACTCAATCGCCGACTTGTCTTGTTTATGTGATTTGTGAGAATCATTGTTTCTCTTTCGTCCAAATGTGAAAAGTCTTGTTTAACGTTGTTTAGACCAATAGTACAACCTTAGCAAAAGGAAGTGAAACCTTTTGTAAATAATAGTTCCAGTTGCGCATAGGTCAGCTCTTCAACGATGGGTTCCTGACTCAAAACTATTTTGGAGTTTTTGTTTGTTGTTCGGAACATGTCTCGTATGGATTTTTGCCGTGGAAGCTGTTCCCATGAACCGTCTGTCAATAAAAAAAAAGCCCCCCAAAAAAAAAAAAAAAAAAAAAAAAAAAGAAAAATGAATGCTAGAGTACTAACAGAGAAATGATCTTCCTCTTCGCTTTCATCATTTGTGTTGGCTTCTGGTGACTTTTTCTCCTGTTTCAGTCGATTCGAGGACCCAGTCACGGCATCTTTTCGATCAACCACCTGCTTTGGAATATCTTTTTGAGGCATGCTGCGAAATTCTGTCGACGATGTTGGTATCAATGAAACATTGCTGCCTGCTGTGTTGAGACATTCCACAACCAAGTCACTTTTTTCGACATCGGCGGCATTTTTCGGCACGGAAAGTGCAGCTTCAATTTTGCCAGCAAAATCAGGAATCGCGGGCACCTCCGGAATGATTGAGTCTTCGCCGAAATCGGGCTCCTTCTGAGAAGTTGACAAATATGAGGATGCTTGACTTCGCATGCTACTGATGCTCTCTCTATACGTTTCTTTCACGTATCTCATCGCTTTTTTAACCTTTTTAAGCAATCCGTCCCCTGCGCTGGCTAGTTTTAAGATGCCAGATCCCATCGAACCCTCGTCTCCTCCCTTCAAAGGTTCTGCCACACCGGTTACAGATTTTTGTTGATGTAGATCGTTTGTAGATCCTTTAACATGTTTGGGCACCGCGTTGCTGTTGCTAGGAGATGGTTCCTGTTTTGCACTTGTTGTGATTTGGTTTGCAACAACCGGTAAATCTGATGTCGATTTTGCAGAAATAGGAGGAAGTTTTTTGGCAGCAAGTTTTGAAACAATTTTCGTTTGGCTGCTGCTTGATGGGGATTGAACAAATTCAATAGGGACATTAACTTGATTGTTATCGGCAACTTTTCTATCCAATGTGGGACTTGACATATTGGAACCAGCAATATGATTATTGCGGCTCAATATATTTGTTCCCGAAGCAGCTTTTTGAGTTGCTACAACTTCGGAATTCAACTTTGTTGCGGAAGTGGCTTTTTGGCGTGAGGCAGTTGTTGATGCTGTGAGAGACAACATGCCCTTCAAGCGCAACTTTTTCGATTCGGATGTTTCTTCAGACTTTGAAGCAACTCGCCCCGTTTTTGATTGTTTTGTTGTTGTTGCTGGGGATATGCTGTTGTAGTTTTGCAGCGAGGCGTCTGAGCCAAGAGCTCTCGAGTGGGCGTTTGCAATTGAATGCGTCGAAGACACCGACAGAAGCGGTTTCGAGCCGCTTGAATGAGAGCCAATTGTCGCGTTTCTCAGCAGCAGCGCGTCGCCCGACTGCGGCTGCGGCGGCTTGCGGCCCTGCGGCGCAGCCAGGCCCGCGTCGATGTTCGTCAGACTTTTTGTCTTGGCAATGTGTGGGATGGACGGCGCCGTCGCTTCGATCGCCGACAGCGCCTTCTTCGCCTTCTTCGCCGCCGCCGCCGCCGCCGCGGGCGCCGCGGGCGCAAACAGCGCCGCCTGCAGCAGCGCCGCCGCTGTCGCCTCGCTGCCGCCGCTGCCGCCGCCGCCGCCGTCCGACGGCGTCACGTGGATCGCCGCCGCCGCCGTAGCCGCGTGCACCTTGCTGCTGCCGCGCCGGCGGCTGCCCGCCGGCGACTGCGACTGCGGCGGCGCGGGGTCCAGGCGGCCAATGGCCGGCAGTTTGCTGTCCATTCAAAGTCGGTTTGGTAACAAGTTTATGTAAAATAATGAAAATGTCTTCTAGAACATTTTACACAAAGATCAACAGGTCACTATTCCGTTTACTCAGCTTCGCTTTCAATCTCAATCGAGCAGCGAACAAAGAAACGCGCTCTCGACATCGTCAAAAGAGGCACTGCCCCCAGACCCGGCAGAGACAACTCCTTCTACATATTCCGGTTTCCGCATTCCCACCAACACTGTGCCACCTCGTCCACCCGTTCGCGACTCCAGCGATGCTCGAACTAGACGAATCGCCAAATCAGACAAGGGCGCTTGAGCAAACATGTCCACTGACGTATCCGTAAACTTTAATTCACGCCAGTTTCGAATAGCAGTCGGCGCCATTGCTGCCAATACATTGGAAATTTCTCGATTTGTAGCTGCTTCAGCCGCCTCACATAAACCAATGAGCATTGAACATAGTTCTGTGATGGCTTCTTTATACTGGACAGCCCATTGTCGAATGTGATCTGCGTTGTGGCTGTTGTTGTTGTTGAGTGAATGCTCCTCCAGCAGAGTATTTATATCCGTGGCAAGAGTCGGTAGAACTGTATTGTTTACATAGTGCTTTGTTGCAAAGGCATTTGATGAAATAAGCTGTGTCAAGTTATCGGCAAGCGTTTCTGCCCAAATGAAATGCGCTACCGTGTTGATATCCTGCTGGGTGTCACCAACTGCATTTAAAGAAGGAAAAAGTGAATACATGGGCTGATATCTTTTTTAATTGTTTTGTTTACCTAGATCAGACAACTCCGATTCCAATTCAGTAACTTGCTCGAAATACGACGTCAACTGTGCCGTTATTTTTGCTTCATCTAAAAAATAAGATCAAATTAATAATAATGATTTGAAAAAAAAAGAAACAAAAGTAGGCTTGAACCGTCATATCCCGCCTTCTTATCGCCCAAACACCTAATACTTCCACTTGCAATGACATTCAGCGGGCGTTGTGTGAACTGATACAAATCGTTCATCTGACAATCAACAACAAAAAGGGGTAAGTTCAGATGGGAATAAAAAAAGGAAAAACAAACCAAACAAACCTCAGCAATTTCGGACAAAACCCGGCCACCATCCAAGCTTTCCACAGCATCGCGCTCAAACAAATTCAAAGGGTATTCGATGCAAGTAAATGCATGGTCCGGGCCGCCAACTTCTTTGGCAATAGCCACACACTGTTCAATATTGACATGGTCTGGAACTGTCGGATTTGATATCGAATTCGAAGCGATTCCGTAGGACCCAATTCGACCTTTGGCCACCTCCGATTCCAAATACTCGAATGCTTCTTTAATCAGTGGATAAACACTTAAAACCTTTGGACAAAATAAATTTAACTTTAAATCACAAAATTGTCAAGTAAATTACCTGTCGACCATGAATCTTCCCAGCCAACAACCGTTCCGGACAATTCAGCATATAAATATCGATTTTGTCCATCCCCAAGCGACTCAACGACAACTCAATCTGACTTTCAATAAACTTTGGGGATATACAATGCGCAGCGGAATCCGACAAGACGGCAGCTTTCAAGTCCGGATTTTCCCTCATTTCTGCCACTTTTGAAGAGTCCCCAAGAATATGCCCGCATTTCGAAATCACCACAATATCCTTTGAAATAGTTATTCAACACACTACAAAGAAAAAAAGGAATTTATATATATATCTTACCTCTCGCTTCAACCCCCATGATCGTTCTGCATCTTTCAAAGTATCGCCAATGATTTTTTCAGATTCGCCTGTTTTCAAAACAACAGATGGTTTTCAACACAACGGCCCCAAAAAAAAAAAAAAAAAAAAAAGAATGTATAAAAACCATTTCCAAAGTGACTCGATGTATCAATAACATTAACGCCTCTCCGAAGCGCATCATTGAGCGCCGCAGCCCCAGCTTGACGATCTCGTTCACTCAAACGAAATGCCCCGAAACCGACACTGCTCAGTCGATTGGTAGGTAGTCGCAAGCGATGCCTTGCTGGCCATTCACTTTTTGATAAGACGGCATTCCAAACTGCGGTGCTTGTCCCAAACAGTCGTTTGGTCAACATTGTATTTAAAATCAGTTATGAATAAATAATAAATAATAAATAGTACATTTATTCCAAAAAAGAATTTGTATAAAACACTCAAAAAAAACACACACACGCACAAACGCCTCTATGCCAGATCGTGAATTTATATCACGACTGCGACTGGCCTGCGATAAGTAATTCCATACGCTTCTTCCGCTGTCTATCGTAATCAGATACTACTGATGTATCAATACTTGTTCCCAAGTTATATGGATTCGATGTCAGTTGAAAGCCAGCCAAACTAGATAGGGATGGTTTGGAGAATGAAAACAAGGGCTTCTTTGCAGGAGATTGCGGCAATTGTAATCCCAATTTAATAACAGGAGCCGCAGTTTCATTGACGGCGTTAGTACCAGTTGGAGCCATCTATCATTATGCAGTTAGTACATCTATTTTGTGTCAAAGTACAAAAAGGAACGAAAAAAAAAAGAAGTCCAACCTCATCTGCGTCTGTAGCCGGCGTTGGTTTAGCCGAAAGTTTTCGCTTTTTCTTTTCTGCCTGGGATGCTTGTGGCTCTTCGAGAGGATCATTGTCGTCATTACTTTCAGCACCACCAGTCCCAGCTTCCACATCCAAAGACTTTCTCTTGGAAGCCTTCTTTTCCCTCCCCTTGTTCTCTTTTCCCTTTTCAGTGGAATCGTTTCTCGAGACAACATCGGCGTCTTGCATGTCCGTATTTTTCGTCTTCTCTTTTGCCGGTTTGGACGACTTCTCCAAAGGTTTTTTCTCTTTGACAGGCATTTCCAAGGCCTCCTTCTTTTTTCGTGGTTTTTTGACAGTCACTTTTGTTTTGACTGCTGCTTGTGGCGTGACTTCAAGGTGGCCCATTTCTTCTTCATCCTCATCATCAGGCTTGTCCTCATCAACCTCGGCAACAGCCTCGACAACAACATCCGGTTCACTTTCCTTTACAACTTCCTTCTTCTTTGCATCCTTCTTTGCAGCCTCCTCTTTTGCGGTAGATGGTTTCATAGTTTTCGGGTTTTCTTGATCGTCTCCTTCCTCATCATCACCCTCCAAGGCCGCCTTCTTGCGTTTCCCCGCGTCCGCAGTAGCAACTGATACCGCCTTGTCGGCTTTTGGTTGGAGAGAATCTGTTGCCGGTTTGGCTTTCTTTTTGACAATGGGTTTCTCGACTGAACTGGTCGATTCTTCCTCGCTTTCGTCGCCGCGGTTTTCACTACTCGTCTTCTTGCCAGTCTTGCTGCGCTTTGTCGTAGCCTTGATAGAATCATCTGCCTCGCTGGCAATGGTCGCCGTGACTGCAGCTGCCGGTTCGACTTCCAAATCTTCAGTGGGCACATTTACGGATTCAACAGATGCTTTTTTGACAGCTTTTCCGCGCTTTGTTGTAGTCTTGACAGAACCTTCAGACTCACTGGCAATGATTGGTTTTGTCACTTCCTGCCGTTCTGCTTCCAAGTCTTCAGCTGGCACATCTACAGGTTCGACAGACGCCTTTTTTCCAGCTTTGCCCCGCTTTTTAGTTGTCTTGATAGAACCTTCACTCTCGCTTGATACAGCGACTGGTTCCGCCAAAGCAGTCATCTGCGTAGATTCAATCCTCTCGCTGGTAGCAACGGACTCATTCCTCTTTGCAGCTTTATCACCAGCACCGTCGCTAACCGTGGTGGAACCCAACTCCTCCCCCTCTTCATCTGAATCAAAGCGTTGTGTTTCGTATCGGCGAGAAGCAGCAGCCCGAACTTTCTTTTTTGGAATGGACTTGCCAACTTTTGCAGATATCTCAAGCAAATCAGATACATCTGACATGCGCGCCTGTTTTCGCGGAATATGAGGTTTTTCTGGCTCTTTTGCTTGAACAACTGTAGCAGCCTGTGCGTGAATTTAGAAAAAAGAAAAGCTGGTCACATTATTCAAAACTGCATACCATAATGGACTTGTGGAGGTCATCCGGAAGGTTGCGCGTTTGGTCTGCCACCTTAAGTGTTTCTGAAATAGACAGCAACCGAGCCTGAAGAAAAAAAGAGGAAAAAGAGGCGTATGAATCAGTATGTCAACAACAACAATAAAAATAGACAAAAACGAAAACAAACCTCCAAAGCATGAATTTTCCCCTTCATACTCCTCTTCTCCGTCTCCCACAAATCCCTTTCCGAATCCACATCCTTCTCAAAATCTCTCAAACTCAATTTCCCAACTTCAATCGCCCTGTGCAACGCCTTTTGCAACCGCTCTGCATCTCGTTTCCATGCATTCCCAATCTCTTCACTCTCTTCAACTTTGGCTTCCAAATCTCGAATGTCACCTTCCAGCTCCGCCTTGATCTTTCTCTGCACTCGTTCCATCTCCCTCGCATTGCTGCGTTTCATTTCCTCTACCCGAGTCTCCATTTCATCTACACGCATTTGGGCTTCACTTGTCTGATCCATCCCTGATTTTGCAAACTCTTTTCGCAATTGTCGCATTTGTGCTTGATGCGTTTCAACCAAATCCTGGATATCCAAGGCATGTTTGGATTCCAATTCGTTCTGTACCTCCGACTTTGTACGTTTAACGGTGTCTTCCCAATACGTTGTCGTTGAGGCGATACTCTCTTTATACGCCTGCTTCCGATCTGACAATTTGGTGTTCAATTGCGTAATTGAATCTTTTAATGTCTGCACTTCGAGTTGTAACGTCTCAACTTGATTTTGAGTGGATTTTAAAGTGCTTTCAGTGTTTGAGTGCAACAGTTTGGCATTTTGGGTCTCCTTCCTTGATTCATCAAGAGATAGCCCTAGTGAGGTAATCACAGCGCTCTGCTCTTTCAACTGGTCATTGAGATTCTCGATAATGACTTCTTTTTCTTCAAGGCTGCGTGACAATGTCGTTTGAACTTGACGCAATTCTAAGACTTCGGCAAGTTGGACAGACAACCGATTGGTTAAACGATCAATCTCGTTCGTCATTTCGGATGATTGGAATTTGATTTTGGCTGAAGAAATGAATTAATGTCTTGGAATATACAGAGGTAGGGAGGTGTTTCACCTGCTTTCTTTCCAGCTTCGAAAAGCTCTTCCCGTTTCGCAGCAAAAAACAAATCCTTTTCAGCAAGCTGACGTTCTGCTTTAGCAAGTTGATTCGTTTTCTCACTGCACATTGCTTGAATTTTGTCTCTTTCCTGTAACATAATCGTAAGTGAAAAAACCAACAACTCCCAACAACTCTAGAAAAAAAAACATTACCTCTTGCACAAGATAAAGTCGTTCTTCCCATTCCGCAATTGCTGCTTCTTTCAAAGACATCATTTCCAGATTTTTCGCTTCAATTAAATCTTGTCTCTCCTTTTCAAACTGAGCCTTCACTTCCAATACGTGGGCGTGCATATCCTCTTGAGCAATGCGAAGCTTTTCATCAGTTTCCGCTTTGAGGGATAGCAAGTCTTCACTAGCTTTCGCACCAAGACAAGCTAATTCGCTTCGTCGAAGTCGGTCTGCTTCATTCAGCCGCCGAGATGCGTCCTGACGTGTTTGCTCAACGAGTGATTCCAAGTCTTGGATTCGAGCCGCATTGCTTGCAATCGTGCAGAGCTGAGACGAGTTTGTGTCCTTTAAGGTCAAGTTGTAAGGGTTGGGCTTTGGCAAAATGCAAGTTCAGTACCTGTAGTTTCTCCAGATCAAGAGCCAACTCGGCCGTTTTCTTCTCAAGCTGGGAGACTCGCGGATCAACATGGTTGATTCTCTGAACAAAAAGTATCAGTTCAAGAACTAATTTGCCTTTCAAAAAAAATCTCACAAGCTGGGATTTGATCTTTTTGAAAGAGTGAATCATCTCGATTGCAAATTCATTCTCAGTCACACTGAGTCTATCGGTTGCCTGCGGAATAAAAAGTCAAATGGCGAAGACTGGGAATTAAGAGGCTTACATCGATGTGGAGCACAAAAGTGGATTGACCATTCTCGCCCAAGAATGCTGTAAAAGGAACGAGAAATGTCAAAAAAAGATGGTTGATTCTTAAAATACATACGTGAACAGATTGTAGTTAAAATGGATTCCTTATACGGTAGAGCTCCAGTGAAGCCAGGGGTTGCAAGGTGAGATGCAATTTTTCCTACAAATCACAAGCGAGTTAGATCAAAAAGTGAGGCAGTTTTCCACTCAACTGATAACTGGCAGTGATTTGGTGATGCTAGCTCCAGAAGAAACGTAGGATGGATCCGTTGTCGGTAAGAAACATGGATGTCCTAAATCAACCTACCAACAAATATTAGTCACCTTTTTTCAAAAAAAAAAACAACGAAATAATACCAAGCATAGAGATCCAATGGTTCTTTCTGGTGTGAAAGTTTCAACACTGAAATATAAAATAGTTGGAATCGAAGGCTCTTCAAAAGCAGAGTTAGGAAAACGTCAAAAGTTTGGGAGCAAAAGAACCTCTTTTCAGTAAATTATGCACTTGCTCTTCCGATTCAAGAGGGGAAAGAAGCGAAATCACGTCGCTGCTGATGTGAGCTGCTGCAGTCAGCGTTAGAATACCTAGAAAAACATGTCAACTGAAGGTTACCCGAAATATTGCGTTCGGTAATGAGATTGATAAGTTTCGCGTCAGTGATGCCAAAGTACGCATATGATATGTTTGAGTCGCAGTCTTTGGTTTTTGTGAGGAGTTGGCTGAAGGCGAGTCTGAAGGAGGAAGTGCGTTCTGAATGCGGCAGTTGCTTTCCTGCGGCCGCGACAAAGAGAGCCGAATTGACGCCTAGGACGCAAAAGCGAATTTGTCAGCGCGTTGTTTGTTTTGCGGAGCGGGCGACGCGACAAACCGGCAACGGCGGCGTCGGCGGCTTCGGCGGCCAGACGCGCGACGGCGTCCGGCGCGACGGCGTCGAAGAGCAGCGTTCGGCGCGGCAGGTGTTGGTGTTGGTGTGGTTGTTGCTGCTGCTGCGGCGCGAGAGTGTCCAGCAGCGCCACGGGCACGCCGCCGGCGCCGGGCGCGCCGACTGCGACGTGCGGCGCAGCGGCGGCGGCGTCGGCGGCAGCGGAAGCGGCGCTGGGTTCGCGCAGGACGAGCGCGGCCTTGGTCGTCTGCAGCGCCATTCGTGTTTCAGATCTGAAGTATTCGGACAAATAACAAATCCGCGCAAACACAAACAACCAACCAAACCAACCGGCGCCATGACGCAGTTCCGCTTTTCGCCCGCGCGCGACCTGCTGCTGCTGCAGCTTGTTCTCCTCTTTGAGCCCTTTGCCGCCGAGTCCAAGGCCGTCTCCGGCCCGCGTTGGGAACAGGTTGCTGAAGCTGCCACCCACAACTGCCATCAGCAGCTGCACTTGCAGCAGGGCCTACGCCAAAACACCAGCAGTGCATTTGCGGACCTTCCGTCGCTGACTGCGCAAGGCGCCCGCACACGCTTCCAGAAGTTGCTGAGCCGCTTCCAAGAAGAAGCCGCTGCGACTGCAGAACCGCAATCAGCCTTGCAAAGCGATGCGCAAATAACGGATCATCTCTTGTTTCCAATAAATGGCAGCATCACTCCTTGCCCCGAGTCTCTTGAAGCACCATCATCGCTGACGGCGGAGTATAACACCAAGACCTATATAGCAAAAGAGCAAGAACGTCTATTAAGGCTCCTGTCTTCTAAAGTTTGTCGTTTTTTTCTTGTACGGGTGATTGCGATCTTACCAATCGATAACCGAACAGGTCAATTCATCAATTGCGGCCAAGGAACGTTCTAAGAAGCCCAAATCACTTGCTGAAACAATTACCTTGGCAAAAGCATCAAAGAGCTGCTCATTGTCAAGCGAAGCTAGTACCTCACAGAAGTCCGTGCCACCACACCAACGAATTCGATATACTGTTTCTCAACGGCTCGAAGCGGTTGCTCGGGCTGAAGAAATCGGGGCCTCCAATGCTGCAAAGGAGTATGGAATCAACAAAAGCTTGATATCAAGGTGGATCAAGTCGTCAAAGACTTGGATCCAACCAGATGATACCAAAAAGGGGTCGAATTCGACGGCTGTAGGCGGCAATGAAGCTCCGGAATCTCCAAAGCAAAACTCCAGGAACATACCGCCTCGTCATGTTACTGTGGATATCAACGCGCAGCGAATAGTCAAACCGAAATCAACTAAAGTAGCTGCAGTGTCTTCCTACTGCTCTTCACCCTCTTCAACTTCGTCTTGTGCTTCTCCTTCATCATCAGCATCCTCATCACCCTCATCATCTTCATCTTCATCATCATCTTCATCTTCATCATTATCATCATCATCGCCATCGTCTTCACCAGTTTCTTCTTTTTCTGCATGCTCCTCAACCTTTTCTTCCTCCATTAGCCGCTTACCCGTTCCAACTGTGGCAAGCAGAGCCAAGCGATCGGCAGAAGAAGAAATTATAAGGTCCAATAGTATGAAAAAGCACAAAAAAGCAATCTACAATGCGGAAGAGGCGTTATTGAAAGAATGGGTATTGCGGTGCCGGGATCGCGGCACACCATCAACGCATCAAGCCATACGTCTGAAAATGCTGCAATTGGTGAATGAGGGAGCAAGGGCCGGAAATTGGAGCACGACAGAGGATGTTTCGTCTTTGCTCATTGACAGTGAAGATGAGGATTCGGTTGAGGGAGGGAATAGTGACAGGCGAGAAGCGGGGAAAACTTTGGAGGACAAAAAAAGGGTTTCAATGAAGAAAAGAGCGGCGGTGTTCAAAGCCTCTTCTGCCTGGTTGTATGCATTCCTTCGCAGATCAGCACTGACTCCCGGAATTGACACATGTGGCAAGATATCCGGGATCGACTTTGAGATTCCAAAAAATGTGAAGGTTGCATTGGAAACCGGGCAATCGTTTGGACTGGTGGAACAGTTTACATCTGTTGGTGAAATCAGTGGTGGAACAAAATCGGCTCATTCCCAAGTCGTTGCAACCACAGTAACTGCTCCTCTTGTATATGATGCAAACATGTATTTGACTGGCTTGGATAATCTGGGCAGTATTAGTGGTGAAAGTTCTGGCGGACACCCACAATTGATATTTGACGAACACCATCATCAGCACCATCATTCTACATCTACTATCAAACCGTCTAGCGTATGCATCAATGAGAATCGGTATTTATCTGATGACTCCGTCCTCCGTTCGCGGCAAAATGAAGTTGAAGAACAAGACAATGCATTTGTGAATGACATGGTGTCCATGTCGGATTCAGAAGACGGGCTCTTTGATGTTATGTTATTGGACAATGGGGATGCTCTGGCATCGAGCAACAATGTTCCGTTACTCGGAAGCAGCGATAGTACTGGAAATGGTGGGCCGCTGGGCTTCAGCCCCATGCCATTTCTTGAGGAAAGGCTTACAAACTCGAGCGAGAACGGGGATGATGCAGACGACAAAGGGGAGCTGTTTAACTTTTTGGTTTGAATATTTTTCTACGCCGCGTGCTTGTGTAAATAAAGAAACTAGGAATAAAGGCAAGGGAATGCAGCACAACCTCCTTGGGCCGACCACCGCAAACGAGGCTGGCAGCAGCAGCAACAGCAGCAGCAGTGGGCGACACGGCGACGACAACCGAGGCGGCGGCGGCGCACGCGCGGCAGCGAGCAGCGACACGCAGTGGATCCGGACGAACCAGCAGCAGTTTTCGCAGCTCGCGACGGAGGCCGTGTGCGAACTCGTTGCCGAGGCGGCGCCGTACTTTGAGTGGCTGGCGTCGTACGCGGCGGACATCGACCGGCGGTGAGCGGGAGAGAGCAGCAGAGCGCGTGTTCGGACACTGACCTGTTTTCGCCCACAGCGACTACTCGCACGCGCTGTTCACGCCCGGGAAGCCGCGCGCCGCGGGGCTGGCCTCAGAGGTGCGTGTGCGCTGTGCTGCGCGAGCCTATGCTGTGCTTACTGTGTTTGTTTGTGTGTTTGTGTGTGCGCAGCTGACGGCCACCGCCAAGCGCATCTACGCGTTCGACGCCGCAACGCCGACGGCCGCCGGCCGCGACTCGGGCTCAGTGCCGCCGTCGACCGTGAAGCCGCTGCGCTTCAAAACAAACGCCCAGTACTTGCCGTCGCAGCTGTCGCAGCAGCTTCATCTGGACGAAAAGAAGGAACTGCAACAGCAGCAGCAGCAGCAAGAGCAAAAGCAGCAAATCGAAAAACAACCACAGTCATCGCAACCTCTTCCTCGCGATTCCTCGACCTTTGGAACTGTTCGGCAACTCAGGATTCCAACAATCACCATTCCAAAAATGTCAAGCGACGATGATGATGACGATGATGAAGAAGGCGGCCATAACCCTGCGACTGGATTCTTTGGGGCCGGCATCTTAACTTCTACTGTAACAAAGAAATCGGATCCGCAATTGACATCCATCTGGGCTCCGAAAATACAGCCTGTTGTAACAGAGGCGATGATAATGAAAGAGCCAATTG
Source organism: Obelidium mucronatum (assembly GCA_025765595.1). Lineage (NCBI taxonomy): Eukaryota > Fungi > Chytridiomycota > Chytridiomycetes > Chytridiales > Chytriomycetaceae > Obelidium > Obelidium mucronatum. The sequence goes on from JAIVFH010000041.1 coordinate 154,485, forward strand.
CCCTTGCTTCTGCTACTGCCCATTCCTTATTCCCTTCAGCAACTGAATCAAATCACGCGAAACAAACTGCCAAGTCTCCCTTGAAACGTCCACACTCTGTTGACGAACCAGTCAAAGCTACCATAAATTTGACAGCGAAGGAAAGGTTTACAGATCCTAGCCCAGTGAAACGCAGTCGCATGGAAGAGCTTATTGAGGCACCTGTGGTGCCAGAAGATGCCATCAAATCGGAAACGGCTAAAAAATCATTGGATGTAACAAGGGTTAACGATAATGTGGGAGATCCCTCATTGCCAACTGGATTAGCCGTTGCTTCAACAACTGGCCGAGAAGCAAAACCGGAAATAAGAAACTTAAAAGCCAGACTGGGTCGCTTGAACAAGAAGCTTCGGATTGGTGGAAGTGGAGATTCCAAATCGTCAGAGGGGTCTGGACCTGTCCTAAGTGAGTCAATGTTTAGCGAAAATGCTGAAGAATCTCGCCAGGTGAGAGGAGTTTATCTTTTGAATTTCGAAAGCAAAAAAGGATCATTTATTTTGGTTTTTTTTTTCTTAAACAGAAGAGTTCATCAGAGCCTGTTGCCACAGATAATTTGCGACAAGGACAACCTGAAGAGTCATCAATCCCATCGAGCCAGGAACGAACTACAACGCGGAGCTTCAATGCATCTTTGGCGAAAATTTCTTCCAAACTGGTGAAGACAAGCAAAGGGAGTGTATCCAACAGTGTCACAGTCCCTGTAGATTCAACTCTTGATAACAGCATCCCAGACAAAGTCCAACCTTTGTCAACAAAATCTTCAATATTGCACCAAGCCTTGTCCCCGAAGAAGTCTATATCGTCTGTATCCACAATCGATTCCGATGGTGATATTGATATGTCCATCGAAGACTACCACAATGCCGAAGAAATTGAATTTGATTCCATTGATCCTGCCAAAGAGCTTTGTCATGCTGCCATTCTGGTCAAGAATACACAGAAAATCGATGACGTGATCACTGTTGAGGATGAAGAAATGGAAGAAAGTGGACCAAATCCCTCGAAATCCAACAAAGAGAGGACAGCTTTACAAAAGAAAGGATCCGACCTGGAACTTATTCCAAAAACTCCAACTCTTGCAGCTCATTCTAAACAAGATGGAACTGGAGAGCAGGGATGGGGTGCCGGTATTATGCGGATTGGAGAAAAGGTGATTGTCGTTTTTTTGTGGTTTTTTCTGATTCTGATTATTCATTTTTGGTTCAGTTGGTATCAAACCTTACTGCGTTTCTTCCATCGCCTTCAAAAGCTGTTGCGACGCCTGGTTCTACCACGAGCAGTCATATCCCTAAACCAATCTCTCGGGTTGATGTTCCGTCCCATACACACACACAACCGCCAACTGCCCCTGCTGCTTCACGGTTAGCCTTAAAAAAAGATCCTGGGATCCGCGCCAAAGAATTGGCCAAGAAGAGGCAACTTGATGAGGAGAAACGTGCGATAGCAGCTAAGGAACAAGAGGAAGCAATTCGACTTAATCTAGCAGAAAAGCAACGCATCGAGGTATTTGTATATTTTGGGTGTTTTTGAACATATGCTGAGTATTTTTTTGTTTTTCAGTTGATGGAAGCAGCGTCTCGAATCCCGCCAGTCAAATCCAAGCCTGTTGTTGTTGAGGTACGCATGCGATTTTGCGATTGAGATTTTCTGTACTTATTCTCTGCGTAATAGAAAAAAGTCGATGTGGATATTTCTGTTGATGAAGACATGGAACTTTGCTCTCAACCACAACAGCAAACAGGTGTTGTGCGAGTCAAATCCAAAATTCCTTCAGCTCCAACAAAACTACCCATTGCATCATCGAGCCACCCTAATTCTAATCCGGCATCTGCTATAACAGATGTAGGAAAATATCTTAACGTTTTTTCCATGTTTTAACTATTTTTTTTTTTTTTTGAACCACCAGTTTGCTGTCCCAATGGCGGCCACAAAAAACCTCAAAGAACCAACATCTGAAACGGCAACTCCAAAAGCACTTCCGCGACATAACCCTTCGGCGAAACCACATTTACAATCAATTCTCAAACCGGCGACACCATCATTTGACGTGAAGCTCGCCGAAAGGGTCAAGGAAGGGTTGGTTCAACCCGAGCCAGCTATTGTAATTGCACCGAAATCAAAGTATGGAAGCGGGAACGTGATTGGAAACGAAATTTTGGGAGGGCTGTTTGACGCAGCAGCTCCAAAGAAAAAAACTTTGTCCTCCTCCTCTTCCTCGTCTTCATTGCTTGGAAAGAAAAACTCTGGACCAGCGACCATTGTGGATGAGAATGGAGACTTGCCTGATATCAAGGAGTTGAGTTTTTTAAATTTATTTATTTCAGTGGTGGGGTTTTAAACGTTCTGCTAGTTCCGATGAAGAGGATGAGATTTCAGATGATGACGATGATGCAAGACGCCACCCGAATGGCGGTACCGCAGCCATACAGATTCCAGAGCCCAAGAAGGCTGTAGTACCTGCGTGGGTAGAAACTCCGAATTTGATGAAAACACTTGCTCAGCAAGTTGTACGAGATCCCGATGAGATTTTTGGATCAGTGAGACCGTTGGTTTTGGAAGGTTTGGATTTTTTTTTTTAGTTTGTTTTTTTTTATGTTGTACAGCGCGTGTCTTAAGAAATGATGCTAGATGTATTCAAGGGAGGAAGGGTGCAGCGGAAGTTCCGAGACTCCATGGCAGGTAACTGGGTTGGCAATGGTAAGTAATTTTTATTTTGTAATCCGGTTATTTCTCCATGGTAACATTGCATTCGGAAAAAAAAACAGGGGAACTAACACCAGAAGAAGAAGAAGAGTATAAACAGCTGATGGGGTTCAAGTAGTAGATATGGCCAGAAAACCCAAAACAATTAAATTAACTTAAATTATTCTTGTCCCAACTAATTTATTTCCCACGTTCACCATCGAATATTATAAACACAAGAACAGGTAATTGATAATTTTATCGTATTATCTTCCACCACGGCCACGACCACCGCGACCACCACGACCACGACCACCTCTTCCACCGCGACCACCTCTTCCTCTTCCTCCGAGTCCAGGTCCACCTACAAAAAAACAAGAAGATTGAATAAATCAAAACCGCCCAAGAACAAAACAAAAAAAAAAAGTAGCACAAACTCACCCTCCTTCTTCTTCCCCTTGCTCTTTGGAGCATCATCCACCAGTAAGGTATCAATCGGCAAAGCATCCGGTAAAATCACATAACGCACGTTATTCCCACGGATTCCCAAAGTATCCAACGAAATCGGGTCTTTTCCTCGAACAGTCATTTTCACGTTCTTCAAATGCGTGTTCATTTGCATGTCTACACTGCTGATGGTTCCGTGTACGATTGTTCCGTTTTTGAGTTCGATTGTCACGGTTTCTGAGCAGCATTTCATGAGGAATCTTTTTTTTTTGGTTTTTTTTGGGGGTGTTGTTGATGTGAGGCAAGTGTGTTTTTTTTTGATTTTGGTTTTGGTTTTTAGTGGCTAGAAACAAAAGCGAGGGGGGTTGGTTTGTAAAATTCAGGAATGACAAAGAGAGAAATGTGCTTAAGAGAAAGTGTGTGTGAGAGAGAGAAAGAGAGGGAACCAACAGAAGGCACATAAAGAAAAAAAAAGCTACATCCTCCAGCTTCAGAGCCAAAAATAATGTAAAACCCCCCAATCTGAAATCTGAAATCGATTGAATATTTCCCTCCCAATTGATTGGTAACTTCACAGGTTCCTTTGTGCATTGAATCGTCCAAGTAAGTGCTTGGATGCGCAGTCTGACGCAACACCCAGCAAGAAAGCATCCGTAGCAGGCTGACGTATATCGATCAAATATCCACGTTTACAAGTCAACTGCATCTGGCAATATTGAAGGGCATCGATGGCTGGCAATGAAATATCGGTACCTGACGAGCTTCATTTTTTTGCTAGATGAATTTTTTACTTTCCAATAAATAAATGTCTGTCTGAAATAGTGTAAATGAGAAAACCTTTCAATTTAATTCACGTCTCCTTCAGAAAAAAAAACTTTGAACAAAAGTGACAAAATGACGTGCTTTATAAAAGGCCATAATATTTATTAAGCCCCGTATCCACGAATTCTCTCAGCAAAAGCCCAGTCCGTTGGGAGACTGTACGGCTCTGTGATTGTGACTCCCTTTGACGTGATGGTGGCGCGTTGAAACTGCAAAGAAAAGGTTTAACGAGAAAAACAAAGGGAGGAATACAAAAGTCAATCATACCTTGTTCAAACTTCTAGCGTCACGGTAATACAAAACACGCATGCTATCTTCAATAATCTTGACGGCTTGCTCTTCTGTCATGTTGTCTTCGCCAATTTCTTCAACAGCCTTTCTCAAAATGGGAAGCGCCAAGTGACCACCAAAACCAGTGGCAATGGTGCTGGATTGGTAGCTAGTACCCTGCAAATCCACGTATCCGAGGAATCTGGGGTGTTGGGATTGAGCCCAATGTCGACAGGAACAAACAACATAAACAGAACATACGGTTCCTCGTTTTTGACTCCAGCAATAACCAACGAGTTCCATAGAGGATCGGTTTTAGTACGGCGCCCGTACATTACACGAGACATGTACTCAAACACGTTTTTTGGTCCCAAAACATGACCGTCATCCTGGTACTTTTCTCTTGTCCTAAAGGGATCAAAAAAAAATGCAATAAGACAAAAGAGTCTGAAAACCAAGGGGTTCAGGAATACATACTCCAAACCAGCAAGCATGTGTTGAATATATTGTAAATCTGAGATATCGCCCGAGACTCCAACAACAGTCAAGTCGCCAACTTTCAAAAGTCTTTCCACATCACGGAAACGCGCAAGACTTCCATAAGACGCTGCACGATAGGAAAAAAAAAGTGTGGTTGTGATGGGAATTCAGCGAAACGCATTTTTTTTGAAAATAAGACATCAAGACATGGAATCTCCTTTGAAGCATCGAATTCCTTTCGGTTCACGTCCAATCGCGTTCCCACCCTTGGCTTCCGAAACAATTAAAAGGGAGGAATAAAAAAATTACCCAAGTTGTCAGCAGCCAACATGACTCCACCCTTGAATCTGAGACCGATAACTGAAGTTCCAGTAACTATTGGTTGTCTATTGCAAAAACGCCTGTTGAGTACCAATTTTTTTTGCCGCGCGGTTTGCAAAATAAAAATCGGTCCCTCCCATCCAAAGACTCAACTGTGTGTGTGCACGGGGAAGATGAGCCGGATTCGAAATGTATTCGTCGCAAGAGAATCCATTCATTGTTTTCGCTGCTCTGATGCGTGGATGGTCCTGAGCTACGGCGCCAGGAAGATAGTCGTTTGAGTCGAGGAATGTGTCGTCTCTTGAGCGCGGATTGCCCCAGTTTCCAGGAAAGTAGTCCATATTCTAGAATTGCCGGTTGAAGGGAAGAGGGGGGGGGGGGGGGGGGGGGGGGGGGGGGGGTAAAGGGAATGGGGGACGTTAGTTGGAGGTTCAGAAAGGAGACGCGTCCGTCCAAGCTCGCCAATCATCAAACCCCAAAAAGGGCAACACATCCGATTCATCGAAATGCCGCCAGGATGGCATCGCACATTTGAGTCTTTCGCCGCAGCAGGGGATTGACTGGCGGGGGTGGTGGCAACATACGTTTTTGTTGAGTAGTTTTTAGGTGGGTTATTTTTATTTCCAGCACTTGATTCAATTGCACGAAATGGACACGGACGACGCGCTCGATCGGCAGCTTGCGGCGACGCCGTGGCACGCGCTGGATGTAGCCGCCACTGGCGCCGGCGCCGGCGCCGGGCGCCGCGTGCTGCTCGTCAAGATGGCCGGCGCCGAGGCGTACGCGGCGCGCGCCGTGTTTGCCGACGCCCCGCACGCGCCGCTGTTCGAAACACTCGGCGCGCCGGCCGTCGCCGCGCGCGTGGCGACGACGGCGCCGGCGTTCCGGCGCAACCCGCCGCGCAAGCTCGTGGCGCTGATCAGGCGGCTGCTGACGGCGGCGCCCGAGTTTGAGAACGTGGCTTACTCAGCCAGCTGGATGCAGGCGTCGCTGGTGCTGCTGCTGTCCGGCTCGCTGAACGGCCTGGTGTTCCAGTGGAAAATGATTCTCGATCCGCTCGATGTCAGCAACAATCATCTGTCAGATGTGGGTCCGGCATCGGATCAATTACTATCTCCGTTAATTGCGAGTGTCAATGTATTGTTTGCGAATCAAGAACGCATGTCGCGAATGCTCGCTGAAAAGGACAAGGAGATTGAAGAACTCCGTTCTGCACTGGTCAATAACGCGAATAATCTGGGCGGCATTGTTCGAGTGAAGAGTTAATTTCTTTTTTTCGGTTGTTGAAGGCCCTTGCGTATGGAATATCAAATACCTGTCCTTGTCCCCACACAAACACAACAGAAACGACACCTCAATTCAGCGCTACCCAGGTTTTACAAGACTCCATGAATCAAATATTCCCAATTTCTTCAACGCCAGCGCAAGATATCACAAATTCGTTAGCATTGTCTCTTTTCCGAAAGCGAGAAATGGAGGACCTGTACAAGAATATTATGGCACAATTCTCACCCCAACAGAATTCTACGGATGTTTCCGGGGATAAGGGAGATGGTAAGGTTTTTAGTGTTTTTTTTTGTTTTGTTTTTTTGCTTAAAAAAATTTTCTCCTTTTTTTCGTTTTTATAGAAGATGATTTATTGCATTTGGACTATGCACCCGATGGAGGTAGTACGCAACGGATAGTTGGTGGCATAAACTTGGGGGCTATCGGTGAAAAGAGTCAACAAGATGGATCCACTCAAAGTGCTGGGGCGTCACAGGTACCTGTCTCTCTTCACAAGTTTTGTTTTGCCATTGAGCCCTTTTCTTTATTTATTTCTGCAGAAAACCAAAAAGGAAGAAGCCGAAGAAATTGTTGATAAGCGTCTGAAAGAGCTGCTCGAGCTTGGTCAAAAGAAAGAGGCTGCTGCTGCCACTGCGTCTAAACCCAAGAAACGAAAGATTATTTAGTTGTACATATTTATATATATTGGAAGCGAACAGCAATTCAAAATTAATGCGACAAACGCTATTTATTAAAATAAATACTTTGTTGAACAAGACGTCCTTCAAAACGTTATTTGTCCCAACAACGTCTTCAAGGTGGTTACATCAAAAGGAATGTACAACATCTCCTCTCCTTGGGAACCACGCTTGCTGAGAATAATACGGTGATCTCGAAACTCGGCCAACTGTGCTTTAAAGTTATCCTGACTATTGACACAAAAGTTTTCGATGCACTGATTCAAAAACTTGTAGTACGGCAACCCAATGGCCTTGTCTCCTCCTCCAGCAGCAGGATTGGATGCCGTAGGACTAGTATTCCCAGAATCACCACCTTCTTCATCACCCTTCACAACACGTCTCTTTTTCCTGCTATTGGCACCCCGCGCTTCTTCCTCGTCAGCCCCGCCATCACCACCACCTGCATTCGCAGCAATCTCCAACTGACTGTCCGCCAAAATCTTAAACATCTTCCTCGCATTTGAATTCAAACTCCTCAATACATGAACAGCTCCATTCGCCCCCTTCCTCGTTTCGGCTTCAACCATCACTAACCCTTCGTAACTGGTTTCTTCAAAGTACTCTTCATACGTTGTCGCGTCTTTCCATAACCAATGAAACACATCAGCAGCCTGTCGGTCCCAAAGCAACGGCGCATTAATATGATCAATCGTTGCAATCACGCGAATCGTTCCACGAGGGACACTCTGCAGTAACGCTTGAAGCAGGAGTTGCTGTTTCGGAAGCCTCAATGCTGGCCCATCAATACTGTTGATCAACAGATACAGACAAGAATGCGGTCGCGTCGCGTCGTGAAAGTATGCACCAATGTTATTAATTTGCGTGCTCGCTGGTCCCAACGGCTTGGACGAATCTTTCCCCAAGATCCCAATACTGATTTTCCCAAGCAAATCCGTTAACAAATTAACAGACGGCATATATCCATTCAGTGTAAGCACTGGCGAATCTTGACATTCTTGCTCCTTAAACATCCCCAGCACTTTCCGTTTGGATCCGTATCCGTACAATAGCAAGTTGAATCCAAGACTCAATTCACAACTCCATTCCTTAAATTTTGTTGGAATCAGCTCCAAAAGTTGGTTCCGCTCTCGCTTGTGCTTGAATGGCATCTTTTCTAAACTCGCCATAAACTCGGCCCGTGTTACAACAGGGAGAGAGCTGAGTGTGTTGTTGGACGTGAGATTCTTTTTGGCTCCAGACGTCCCCGTCTCGACAAAGTAATCCTCCACGTCCGCGCGTGTTTTTCCTCGTCGTTGAATGTCTCGGTCATAGTCGGATTCCTTGTGTCCAAACTTTGATGGAACAACTACGCAGTCTTCATCATTGTCTGAAACGGCTGCAACAGCGTCCGCATCATACTATCAAAAGAATCTTGATTCAATACACACACACACACATATATATATATGTACATATACACCACAACATGGAAAAAACGAAAAATACATACATTCGGCTCTTGTTCCTCCTCGTCATCACTGGTATCTTCATCGCACTCATCTTCATCGTCGCTATCTCCATCCTCCTCTGATTCCGAGTCAGAAACCGCCACAGTTTCCAAAAGCCTTTTGCGTGCAGCCAGCTTCGCATCCGGTGTTCGCCCTTTGGGTGTTTTCGGCGTCGGAGCAACAGAGACCGGCAAACTGCCCGTCAAGCTACGCGTTGCTCGACGTTCGGGAGTTGCTGTTGCCGTTGCTGTTGTTGATTGCGGTTTCGAGGATAGTTTCGGCGATGGAATTCGCGGTGGTCGGCCGTGTGCGGCGTGGGGTGGCTTTGCGGGGGTGGTCCCACTGCTGCTGTTGCTGCTGCGTGTGGCGATCCGCGAGGGCGTTGCCGGCAGCGAGATTGTTGGACGGAAGGCAACGCTCTTCTTTGCGCTGCTTGGCGGCAGTTGCTGCTGGTGTTGCGGCTGCTGTTGCTTCGACGGAGTCAGCGGCAGCGCGGCGGCCTCGTCGGCCTGCTGGCGCCGCAGCTTCTTGCGGCGCTCGCGCGACACGAGTCTGTGTGGGTGAAAGAGTGAGAAAGAGTGTGTTGGGTCAGCGGCAGGGCAGCGGGCAGCGCACACTCACGCGTCGAACGCAAACACGGCCTTGCCCGACAGCGCCGCCAGCGCGTTCTCGCCGCCGCTGTCGCTGTCGCCGTCGCTGGCGCCGCCGCCGCCGCCGCCGTTGTCGGTGCGCGCGCGCCGCCGGTCTTCGAGCACAAACTGCAGCTGGTCGTCGGCGCGCGCCGCTGGCTGCGACCGCGGCGGCGACCCGCGCTGCTTGCGCGCCGACGCCGACGCGGGCTCCGTCAGTGCCGACGCAACGGCGCGCGGCGTCGCGGTGCTGGCGCTGCCGCTGAAGTACGATGGCTGCAGTCGGACGGGTGTTGCCGGCATGGATCGATTGCAAGAGACTTTTTTGTCCGAACTTGGAGCAACGTGCAAAATGTCTTTTTTCTTTTTCTTTGTCAGGACACAGACAGTGCTACACTACAACGCAATACAAATAGAGCAAAACTATCAAATCAACCTCATTCGGACAGACAATGTTCAAGCCTTTTTCCGCCGTCCCAACTCCTCCAACACGCTTAAACACACTTTCCCCATGCTCTTGACTCCTGCTTTTTTACACAGCTTGTACGCTGTATGTATCATTTTTTCTGTCTGTCCCACATCCGTTTCCAGAAACACGTTTCCAAGTAGAATTAATGTCACAATCTTGAGTTGAGTCGACAAAACAGTGTCGCTAAGTTTTAATGTTTCTAAAAGTTGCATTCTTCACCAAAAAAAAAAAAAAAAGAGGAAATAAGGTAAGCAAGTGGAAAATGGCAAACACACACACATACTTTGTTTTCTTGATTTCACCATTTTTGTGGGCCACCAGTGCATTACAAAGGCTCAAGAATGCTTTAACATGATCGCATTCCGCCATACTAGACGTCCCTGATGTCGTTGTTGACGCTGGAGTGGCAGGAGACGTTGCATTGGTACTAGACATTATAACAATCGGCTCGTTTATATCCTTTCCCAACTCCTCGAGAATTTGTTTCGCCTAATAGAAATGGGGTTTTAAGTGAATGAAAAACTATTGCTTGGCTTCATTCTCACCATTTCCAACCTTCCAACTTCACCACTTCCCAAAAGCACAACAACATTACAGAATGACGCCAAAATCCGAATCTCATGGACAAGGGCTTCCACGCCAATATTTCCATCTTGTTTGGCAACTTCTACTGCGACAGCTGCAGCCCCAAAGTAACATCGACTGGCTTCTCGCAAGCGCCCATTCGCCTGATGTATTAAGCCCCAGTCGAGCAGAATCGTGGGAAGGTAGCTTTTGATTAATATGGACGACGTTGTTGTTTCATGGAGTTTATCAATGAGTGTGAAAAGAGCCTTGCAAATTTGGATAGTATGTAAGTGATACCAAAAAAAAAAACAGGAACAGTCAGTCAGTCATCTTACATTTTCTGCCGATTTGGCATCTCCCTTCAAAAGATATGCTTCTACAAGATGGTGTAAACACAGTAGGTGGTATTCCATGTGCCATTTTCTAGCATTGATGACGTCTTGGATGGTGGTGTCAGAAGCATCTAAAGTGAAGAAACCAGAATTTGAAAATTAAGCCAAATGATAAACAGAGGGAGAGAGAAAGAGCAAACCTGGTCCTCGACTTCCTACGTCTTTTGGGTTGTTGGATTTGTCCAGTCAGCAAAATCCAAAAAAAAAAAAAAAAAAACGACTCACTTTCTAAATCTTGAATGCCCCTCTTTAAATACTCTATTGAGCGAGAAGTCTCGGAATCTTTCAGCACACATCCAGCGATTAAACACACGAATGAGATTTCCTGACTTTGACTCAAGAGATCCGGAACGACAACAAAATCAGTCAACGAGTTTTCGGCCACAATTCCTTCCATAGATGATCCCTTTTCCTCGATACTATCAGCAGCAGAAGCAGCAGCAGCAGTAGCTGTATCCAATACGCGACGACATAAATCTTCAACATGAATCTTTGCATTTTTCTTATCGCCCGTTTGACACGACACCATGACTTTCGCAATCAAGAAGGAAGCAGTGAGATTCAAAAGACAATCGTCAGGCCACAACGGATCCAGGTGGTTTGCAATCAGCGCAACAGCTTGTGAGTGATCACGGGTATGGATGCAGAAACAAAGCCGCCGCAGCAAAAAGGCAGCGCAAGCTTGTTTGGGCAAGTTTTCAGTTTTCGCAGCGCTGGCGAGAGCAGCATGGGCGGCTTTGAAGTCACGTTCGTGGACAAGCACATTGACGCGTTCCGACACAAAGTAGTAGAACCAGCGCATCGCTTTCGCGTCTTTGGCCATGGACAGCTGGGCGTCGAGGGCGGCTTGTTTGAGGACGGCTTTCGCCTGCTTCGTGTTTCCAAAGTGCTGGAGAACGGCAACGTGTGTTGCGGCAAGCGATGCCTTCAGGTCGGGGTTCCCGGCGGCGGCGGGCGACAGCTGGCGGGGGCAGGCGCTGGGGGTTAGCACAAGGCTGTAGTAGTTCAACTCAACGCACCAGCACGGCCTTCTGCAGGTGCGCCTCGGCGGCCGGCGCGAGTCCGGCGACAAGCAGCGCGTCCGCCGCGCGCAGCCGCGTCCGCAGCGCGTCGCCGCCCGACAGCGGCAGCCGCAGCGCCGCCTCGAGCAGCCGCACGCCCGTCGCGACCGCCGTCGCCGCGGCGCGCTGGTCGCCGCGCGCCACAAGCTGCCGCGCGCGCTCGAACTGCGTCTCGGCCCTGTGCGCATGTGCGTGTTTGGTTGGTTGCTTTTGCGTTGGGTTGGACGAATTCAAAGGTGAACGAACGTGTGCCACAAGTGGTCCTTCAAGCTGTCGCTCATTTTGGTAAAAATAAATAAAATAAACAGAATAAATGCTGACCCACTTTTATCTGCTTTCTTTCACTCAGCACCAAGTCCGCGCCGCTTCGCGCGTATCGTCACGCTAATGGGCTCAACCAACTTAAATCCACTGCTGTTGCTGTTGCTGTTGCTTCCGCCACTGTCGGCCGCACTGCTTCCAACAAACCCAAGACCAGATCCGCCATAACTACCCATACCAACACCCGCATTAACACTACTTGAAGACGGGGGTAGTGGTGGATCAGAAGACGCTCCAAGTGCCTCTCCAGGAGCCCATCCCATCATCAGCATCATCTTGTGTCCCAAATTATCCTCGGCAAGTGGCGCAGCTCCTTCACCCACCACATCTCCAGGTCTGGGAGCAGTGCGATCATCAGGAGCTCCTGGAGGCCCTCTCCTCGTCTTTTTTCCTGACTTTTTCCCACTCCATGTGTTTCCCTTCAGAACCTTATTTCCCTTCTTTGACAACACTTTTCCAACCACACTTTGCCAGTCGCTCGGTGTATTTGACTTTTTGTTTCTATGCAAGACAAGCTGTTTATCACCTCCACTTCCGCGAAGCGTTATCGTAAGGGCGTAATATGGGGCCATGTCCTTGACAAGTCGGCGAATCGCTCCTGGCATAGCTGGCAAAGTAACTGAGGGTAAATCTGAGTTTTCCGCAAGCATGAATTCGTATATCGTCTTGTTGACTTTATGTAAGATACGAGTAATTTCGGCATCGATCGCTGCGCCTGCCTTCTTTTTTGCTACAGTATGGGCAATACGTGCTTGCTGAAGAAAAGTCGCACTTTCAATGAACGCACACACACATGCACAAACTGTCAGCCTTACTTCTTGTTTCAATGCTTCCCTCAATTCTCTGTCTTTATCGTGCTTTTGTTTTCGTTCTCGTTTTGCAGTCTTTCTGCGGGCTGATTTTGAAAGTAGAGGCGGTGCTGATCCATCATTTACACCACTCTCTTCGTCGCTTGCTGAAGAAACACGTTCGCTTTTTAAGCGCTTAAATGATCCATTGTGAATTTGATTGAAGTTCGCGGCTTTTGCTGCCGTCGCTGGAGATACAGAAGACTTGTTCCACTTTGATTTCCCACCCGTAAATATCGCGGCTTCTTCTTCCATTCCATCGGAATCCCCTTCAATATAAATATTGGCAAGATCCAGAGAGTCGTCACTATCGTCATCGCCGTCGCTGTCGTGACTTTCTTCACCCTTAAGCTCATCCTCCACACTTTCATCGGCAATTTCAGTCAAGGCTTCGTGTATTCCAGCCTCTGGCAGCTCGAATCGATTCCCGGACCGTTGCTTTGGCTTCACAGCGGCATCTTGTTCCTCGAAATCCTCGCCACTGCTGTCATCGCTTCCTAGATCATCCAGCATGTCCCGGACATCGACATTGTCCTCCTCGTCCTCGTCGGAAAAGCCGCCCACCCCGAGCGCCTGCATGTCTGCCAGGCGCGACACGTTCCAGCCCGCGCCCGCGCCGTCGTCGCTGCAGTCCAGGTTCGCCAGGTAGTCGCGCACCAGCTCAGCGTCGGCGTCGTCGTCGCTGCCGCCGCCGCCGGCGCCGGGCCGGCCGCGCCAGTCGATGGCGGGCTTTGCGGCGGGGAAGCCGTAGTTCGGCGTGCGCGCGGCGCCGGCGGCGTGGCGGCCCTTGCCCTTCTTCGGGCGGTGCCGCGGCTGCGTCTGGAACGCGCGCGTCGTCAGCGGCGTCCGGTGCTGCGCGCTCGTCGGCGGCCCCCGCAGCGGAATAAACGTGTTGTACGCCGGCGCTTCCGGTGCCGCCGTCTGGCCCGGCGCGCCCGCGCGGTCTATGACAAACAAGTCGTCCATCTTGTTTGAGTCGGTGGGTGTCAAGTTGCTTTGCCCACAAATCTGTTTTTTGCCAGAAAAAAAATGGTTTTGAAGCTGGCGGTTTCTCCAAAGGCTGGCACAGCCGCTGCACCAGCTGCATACGGTAAGTTCCATGCGCGAAGCTAATTTGCTGATAAACACACGACTCACCCACCTGCCTTGCTTCTTTTCTTTTTCTGGCTTGCTGAATAACCCCCAGCCGTTGTCGCCGTTGCTCATCTGTTGAAGCTTGCCTTCTCGTTTGAAACTCTTCAAGGAACCGAAACCTCCCAAATCTCTGGTCCATCCACTCCAGGCGGAAAGACTGCCGATCTCAAATTGGCTGGAACCTACCCTGTTCTCCGATACATTTCCCGAGTCAGTCCAGATTACGCCCAAGCACTTGGTGTCACGGATGCAGTCAAGTCTTCGCAAATCGACTATTGGTTGGACTTTAGTAAGGATAATTTGGGCTCAGATGCTGGGTTCAAGCCTCTTGCTGTTGCTTTTTCTACTCTCAACTCCCACCTGAAGATGCGAAGCTTCTTGGTCGGGTACAATGTCACTCTTGCGGATATTGCATGTTGGGGAGCTTTAAAAGGTATGGATTATCTTTCTTTTGAGTTGGCATAAGTGTGGTGTGGGTGCTCTCCCTGTAATCGAAAAAGCGAAAATGAGCTTCTGCTGCAATCCATCATATTCTCCCATACGATCTTGATCATTCTCTTTTTTTTAAAACTATTTTTTCTCCTTCCCTTCACCCAGCGAATCCGGTGTTTGTGACTCGTGTAAAGGGAACAGATAACGAGCTTGGCACTTACTTGACGAGATGGTTCAACCATGTCGACTCACTCAACTTTGCCACACTTGCCGTAAGCGAATTCCAAAAGCAAGCTGTCGCCAGTAAGCCAAAGGGTGATCAAGGATCCTTCGACATTGGTTTGAAAGATGCCGAGATGGGAAAAGTTGTCACCCGTTTCCCACCTGAACCTTCTGGCTACCTGCACATTGGACACGCCAAGGCTGCATTGTTGAACGATTACTTTGCCAAGCATTACGAAGGAACTTTGATTGTTCGTTTCGATGACACGAACCCATCCAATGAGAAGGAGGAATTTGAGGAGAGTATTAAGGAGGACTTGTTGCTTCTTGGAATCAAGGCCGACAAGACTTCTCACACATCTGATTACTTTGATGTCACATACAATCACGCTCTCAGAATCATCAAGAAGGGATTGGCATATGTCGACGACTCGACCCAGGAAGTTGTAAGTGTTGTGTCCTTTTTTTTTGAGACGTTCTTTCACCCACATACGCGTGGTTTTCTTTTTTTTCGCTTCTAGATGCGTGACGAGCGTATGAAGTTGATTGAGTCCAAATCCCGCAACCTCTCTGTCGAAGAGAACCTCCGCAGATTTGCCGAAATGACTAAAGGTAGCCCAGAAGGCCTCACAATGTGTCTTCGTGCCAAAATCAACATGAAGGACCCCAACGGAACCATGAGAGACCCTGTCATTTACAGATGCAACTTGACACCACACCACCGAACCGGTACCAAGTGGAAGCTTTACCCAACTTACGACTTTGCTTGCCCAATTGTGGATTCAGAGGAGGGCGTTACCCATGCTTTGAGAAGTATGGAATACCGTGACAGAAATGTCCAATACGACTGGTTCTTTTCTGCCTTGGAAATTCGTAAAGTTCACGTTTGGGACTTTTCTCGTGTCAACTTTGTCTACACTCTCCTTTCCAAGCGTAAGCTTGCCAAGTTTGTTGAGAAGGGTCTTGTCACTGGATGGGATGACGCTCGTTTCCCAACTGTGCGTGGTATTAGACGTCGTGGTATGACTATCCAGGCTTTGAGAGAATACAACTTGATGCAAGGTGCTTCGCAGAAGCAGTTGGAGTTGGAGTGGGACAAGATTTGGACCTTAAACAAGAAGGTTATTGATCCAGTCGCCCCTAGACACACTGCTCTCGAAAGAGACAAGATGTGAGTCAATTTTAACACTTAATTTTATTTATTGAACCAACCTTTTTGCATTTTTTTTGAAAGTGTCAAGGTAAAGGTTGTAAACGCCGATGCTTTTACTGCGTACTCCAAGGACATGCCAAAGCACAAGAAGAACCCCGAAGTTGGAACCAAGAAGACCACCTTCTCTACTGAGCTTTACTTGGAGTTCAATGACGCCAAGGATTTGACTGTTGGAGAAGAAGTCACTTTCATGGACTGGGGTAACGTTATTGTTGACAAGATTGAATGGAGTGACGACAAGTCTTTCATCGCCATGATTGAGATTCGTCTCAACTTGGAGGGTGACTTCAAGAAGACCAAGAAGAAGCTCACTTGGCTCGCACGTGGTCTCCCAAAGGACGAACCACAACAAGCTCCAGTCCGCACCCTTCTCTATGACTTTGACTACTTGATCACCAAGAAGAAGTTGGAAGAAGATGACAATGTTGACGACTTTGTTACTCCTGTAACTGAGTTCAAAACTGAAGCTTGGGGTGATGCAAACTTGCGGGGATGCAACAAGGGCGATATCATCCAACTTGAACGCAAGGGATACTACATTGTGGACAAGCCATTCAACCCACAAACTCCAAATGACCCTATCCACTTGTATTTGATTCCAGACGGTCGAGTTGACTCCATCAAGTCCAAAGCTGCTCCAGAAGAACCCGCCACTCCCGCTGCCGCTGCGTCCGCCGCAGCCGCTCCAGCTGCCAAAAAGGCTAAAAATGCTAAGGGGGCTGCTGTTCCCACCAAAGCTGCTGAAGACGAGCGACTCAAGTCTCCAATGTACAAGTCCAAAGCTGTTTACACTGAGACTTACAAGTTCCCACCCACTGTTGGACAAATGTACGAAATCAAGCCGTATTACACACATGCTTTCGGGGTCGCCGCTGCCGCCACCAGCTCTGCCCCTGCTGCTCCAGCTGCCGGCAAGGAAGCGAAGAAGACTGACAGTGCTGAAAAAGCGCCTGCTGAAAAGGCAAAGAGAGGAGGAAGCGCTGCTGCCGCTGCTCCAGTCGAAGAAGCGTCGATTATCTCCAAACTTGACATCGTAGTTGGAAAGATTATCGATGTCCAGAATCACCCAGACGCTGACTCATTGTATGTTGAAAAAATTGACTGTGGTGAAGCTGAGCCAAGAACTGTTGTTTCTGGATTGCGCAAGTTCATGACTTTGGATGAAATGAAGGACAAGACCATCTTGGTTCTCAAGAACTTGAAGCCTGCTGCGTGAGTGTCGTTTTTTTTGTCTCTTTTCCCTTCTCCTTTTTTTTTTGTTTGAACTAAATTGCCCTTTTAGGATGCGTGGTGTCAAATCACATGCTATGGTCCTTTGCGCTTCGAATGCTGATCACACCAAGGTCGAATTCTTGATTCCACCTGCTGGCTCCGTTCCAGGAGACCGTGTGTACTTTGAGGGCCACGAAGGTACTCCAGAGGAGCAATTGAACCCCAAAAAGAAAGTATGGGAAACTGTTCAGCCAGAGTTCAAGACTCGCGATGACCTTGTTGCTGTCTGGAAAGATGTTGAATTTAGAACAGCCAAGGGAGTTGTCAAGACGGGCTCCCTTCCAGGTGCTTCCATCAAGTAAGGTTTTTGAGGCGGGCGCCCAAGTTATTTTTCGAAATGGAACCTTGAAGTTCCAACCAAGAAATAAAAAGAAAGAAACATTCAAAAAAGAATTTATTTATTTTGTCTCGCGATGGCTACTATGGCTTGACTGTGTATCTAAGAGTCTCGCCAGCACGGTATGGGACAATTTCTCGCTCAACCCCATCGTCATCGACGTACTTCAACAACTGTGGTACAGTAAAGCCTTCCTCTACAAGTTGTACGGCAGTTGCTCCCTTGATATCGGCTTCAGTTAAACGGTAGAACTTTGCTCCGTTCTCAGTTCCAAACAGAGACAACTTGTCGAGAGCGTCAAACGACGAAAGCGCATTGGCCAAGTAAGCCAAAATGTGTGGGCCTGTGTATACACCCGCAGCACAAGAGCTGGTTTCCTTCATGTGGCGAGGATGTGGGGCGGAATCGGTTCCCAAAAAGAAACGCGGGTGACCTTTTCATGAAAAAAAGACCATCATCAGATTCCATGTAAAAAAAAAAAAAATCCAGATGTGACACCCATACCTTCCTTGATGACTTCTTGGAGAGCGCGTCTGTCGTGTGGGTACTTGGCCACTGGCTTGCAATAGTTGTGACACTTCCCAGCCCAATCATCAACAATCAGTTCCAGGTGGTGGACAGTGATACTGCACGCAACAGTGGGTCCAAGTGATTTAACGACATCCACAGCAGCCTTTGTAGTCGCGTGTTCAAGAACAATACGAAGTTTGGGGAAGTCCTTGTGTAACTGCTTCAAGTGAGTCAAGAACCGCTCTTCCGCATTCAAGACGCAAATATCCTATTCCAAAGAAAAGAACGTGCTTCTTTTTTAAAGCGGCAGCTTCCAGACCCCCCCGCCGGGACTTCACTCACGTTATCTGGATCGCTAGGAATCTCTCCGTGAAGGTTCAGCACCATGTCTTCTTCTTCCATCGCTCGGAACACATCGTAGTAAACCGAGTAGCTCTCAATACCGCCTTCACTGTTGGTTGTCACGCCTCGCGGGTAACTCTTGACTCCAGCAATTCCTGCCTTTTTTGCCTTTCTGATTTCATCTGGTGTCAAAGACGGTGACAGATAGAGCGACATCAAGAATGTGACATTGGGCGCCAATGCCTGAAGTTGGGACTTGTAAGCAATCGCTTGCTCAGTGGTTGTGACAGGAGGCTTCAAGTTCGGCTGTTTTTGGTTCAAATGTGGTGGTAAGAAGTTTGAACAAAACTATGCTTCCTTCAAATCTCACCATAACAAACACTGCTCCGATTCCTGCCTTGTTCAAAGAAGGAGTGACAGCGCGCATGAGGGCGCCTTGTCTAAGGTGGATGTGCAGGTCATGAATCAAGAACTTTCCAACAACAGACATGGTGCAAAAATTCTGAAATAATAAACAAAAAACAAGTGTTGTTATCCAAGAAATAAGAGAGAATAAGCTTAAAAAATTTCTCCGCCCTACAAACGACTGTCATCAACATATCTGGATTCTTGAATGAAGATCGCAAAGTCTCACAGAGTATTCTCAAACCATCGTGGGTAACAGTGGCAGATAATTCGATCGCGACATTTTCTTCTCCATTGCTGACATTTGGCGGAGAGAATGTTTTATTGTGGGGGGCGGCAAAAGGGGAAACAAATTTCAAGTATTCCAAAAATGGAAGCAGAGACTCAATTTGATCACACTGCTCAAGACAACCTTCAGGAAGATAATGAAGACCTGAGCAGCTTACAAAAAGTGTCAGCAAAGCCGGTTGCAGACTCGAATTTGACAATCAGTGGGTCAACGACATCCCTTGCTGACAGATTCGATCGGGGACTGGACATGATGCAGTACGTAAATCATTACACCAGTTTGGAATAAAAGAGAGCAGGAAACTTTCAACTTGCCCAATCGTTCTATGCGATCACAGCTCTCTCTCTCAGACATTTCCATCGTTGCCAATCTTGTTGGAATCCCCTTCCCCGCCCTCCCTCTTGCACGATTTTCCCCCCACCATTACAAACCTCTGTAACAATAACCTGGACTAACTTATATACTATCCCATTATTCTCTTCACCTTATTACGCAGCCAAACAGACAAGCATCTCAGTGTTGCACAATTCGAAAAGGATAAGCTTGAACAGGAAAAGAAACGCCAGTCACATCGATTGGAAGAAATGAAGCGGCAGGAGGAAGAAGCTTTCGAAAAAGCGTAAGGAGCTTGTTTTTCGCCCAAAATGAAACAAAAATCTTCTGACTAAAAAAAAAACTTTCAAAGTCGCGTAGCTAAGGAGAAACTTGAAGCAGAAGCAGCTATTAAGCAGGCTTTACATCTTAAAAAATTGGAAGAGGATGAATTGAATCGTCTCAAAAGTGCCGAGGAGCAGCGAAAACACATGGAGCAGTTTGAACTACAGAAAGCAAAGCAAAAAGCCGAAGAGGAAGCAAAAAAAGCAGAAGAGTTGCGTGTGAAGGAGGCAGAAGCTTTTGCTCGTCTTGAAGAACTGAGAAAGAAAAAGGAAGAAGACGAAGCCAAGAAAAAGTTGGCCGAAGAGGAGAAAAAAAAGGAAGACGAGAGGCTCCGAGCAGAGAAACTCAAGAAACAGCAAGAAGCCATGGCTAAATTTGAGGAAGAAAGGAAACTCAAGGTATTTCCATTCAGTATTGCGATTGATTAAGAGTCTCTTCTGACGAAAGTTTTATCCAGCTCATGAGCGCAGAGGAGCGAGAAGCATATCTTGCCTTAAAAGAAGCAGAAAGACTTAAGATTGAGGCTGAAAAGGAAGCGAAACGACTTGAAGAAGAACGCATTGCCAATGAGATTGCGGAAGCAGAGCGCCAAGCTGCTGAGGCGATTGAGAAAGCAGAACAAGATCGATTACGCGCAGAATCCGAAGCAAAGCGAGCTCTTGTTGCGGAAGAAGCCGCAGTCGCTCTGGTTGTACAACAAGATGCGCTCAAAGCTTCAGTGATCCAAGTGGATCATACAGAGAGTTCGAAGTGTTGTGCCGCTTCCAAGTGCACCATTATGTAGTTTTAAGTACTGTCGGAAGAAATAAATGAGTTTTCTCCGCTGTTTATTCAGGATCAATCACTTTTTAACTTTCTCGCCCTTTTAAGATTTAAAAAACAATTAATTTATCAGATACCCATGAAGTCTTACATTATAATCCTCACCATAACCGTCAAGTCAAAGCTTCCTGGTGGTTGCTGTGCTGGAGTTCGCATTACGGTGTTGTATTTTTCAAATTTTCTTGCTCGCGTTGCAGCAGCAGTTTGAATCAACGGCGAAGCCAATAGCTGTGTATTCCATGTATAGCTTGGAAAGGCAGATACAACGCTAGATGCCTTTGTGTTTATAGTTCCTGAATTGCCCCAGTGGTTCCGAACATGACGCAGTAACACTGCCTCTGATTGCACTTTAGCTGACGGTATCGATATTGAAGAAGATCTCGACGATGTGGGTCGTGTAGCTGGTCGAATTGGCAAGTTATAATCTCGGCGAAGTCTGTGTAGGTAGGATTAGATTTTGCTGAATTGTGCATCGAAAATAACATACTGTGCCGTATCTATATTTCCAGAAGCACTGGATGTCACCGACATAGCTTCAATAGAGCTTTCACGAGATCTGCTACTTGTAGTACTAGAAGCAGAAGTCGGACGTTTTTCAGATCGATATACTTTTGACGGTCTGGAAGGCGGCCTGGAAGTACTTGAAGGAGGGCTATTCGATCGCCTCGATGAAGTTGTTGATGATGATGCAGATGAAATCCAAGAATTGGATGATTTAACGAGTTTCCCCCTCATTAAGCATTCATTCCTAAAATTTTCAGTCTGCCTTTTGTAGCCTTTAATGAAAGCTTCTAGTTTTTTTGTCAATGTCCCTATGTCTTTGATCGAGTCATTGAGATCAATGTCAGTCTGTTGATCCCTTAAGCAACCATTAGACAGATAACGGCTTTTATGCAATCACTCCCGCAACTTACTGATTTTCTCCAATATGCAAATCATTGGCCTGCTTGAGAAACCTTTCCAGAATTTGCACTTGCTGCATAACAAAATTGTTAGAAACCAAATTATCTTGTTTTGAACAAAACATACTTGATGAATGTACTCTTCATCGATGCTTTCTTTGCTCTGAATAGAATACAGTTTTAACCGTCCCATTATGTTTTCAAGAAAAACTTGAAAGGCTTCTCTTGCTTGTAGTTTGGCACTGACGGTCTCTGCTGCTCTCTTTTGCGTTGCCAGAGAGCCTTTAGAAAAATGATTTATATTCTTAACACATACATTTTTAAATTAATGTGTAGACTCACCTCGCTCCGCCGTTGAGTGCGCCATAATCTCTTGATGCAACTTTGTGTCGCCCCCATTCGGCTCTGCTGCAGTTGCCAGAAACTCCTCATCGCTTCCTTCGTCATTCGAGTCTATATTAGAAGACGACTCTTTTTCTATTGCCCAAGGCGCACTTGAAACTGAATTTTCATCGCTCGGTTTCCCCTTCCTGATCATCAAATCTGAGGAGTACTTTTGCGATTGCTTCGCGCGCGATGAAATGATGGAGCTATACCCAGAACTATATAGGACTTCTCCTTCATTTGTGTCAATATCATCTTTCGGAGACCTTGGCTTTGATACTGTGAGTTTTCCAAACAAGGCAACATGAAGAACCCAATTGAGAGATGTTTTTGGTATAAAGACACTGTAGATATATGCTGTGTTTTCAGCCGGGAAAATTCGGTCGAATCTACCGCTTCTTGCATTTTCTTCTTTGGCAATGCTAGGGGAAATAAAAATTTTACATTTTTTTTTTCCTAAAATCCCAACAGCAACACAAACCGTGCCAATTTTTGTTGCTCCGCTGATAGTTTGTCATTTTCCCAAAATGCACTAGTTGACCACTCTGCTTTAGACACTGTCGCTGTGCTTTCTCCTCTAGGTGGTCGACAAGGCTTTACTTGTCTAACCATAACAAAAGTTGTTGATGAATAAAGTAGAAAAAAAAGCATTGGAATATTGACTCCACAAAAAAACTTTCTTACTGGGGAACGATGCTTTTCTTGTTGTGTTTCTGAAATGGAATAATCCCAATCAACGTCAATAGGTCTGCAACAAGAGCTCCCTAACAACAAGCAAACAAATTTTCTATTTAACAAAAAAAAACTTGTTGCACAAACAAAGTAAAATGCACATCAGTGACGGACTCACTTTAATTTCCATATCCAAAGGGCCTTCACATGTCAGTGAAGGCGACGTAGCGACTTCGATTAACCACGGGTTCAAGTTTGCATCAATAATCATATCGAATCCAAGTAGTTCGAAACAGTTTCCACTTGTGGATGAAAAAAGCGTCAGTAGATATAGTGGGGAAGGAACTCAGCTACTTACGGGTGCGACACAAACATGCTTGCAGCAGTTGAGATTACAGATTCGCCCGTCAAAAATGTCTTCACAATGATATCCTGATGAAAAAAGATGAGAAAAATAATGCCATGTGACAAAAAGCAACCTTTATCTTCGAAAGAACCAAAGATGACGAACTAGAACCATTTTGATTTGATATATGTCGAAGAATTGAAGTTAATGTTGTTTTTTGTCCAACTGGATCATGCTTGTATTCACTGTAACGCAACGGTGAATTCAGAAATAAAAAAAGAGGATACCACAGCGTAAACAGCCTCACCTGGCTTTGATATACTTAATTATACCCTCTTGAAACATGTAGATTCGCAAAGGATTGAAAGAAGTCACAGCAACGTAAACGCGTAGATCGAATCGGCACCCATTTACTTTTAAAGGATTCTCAATGAATTTTTGAACCAAGAAGCGATCATCCATTTTCAACCGAGTCGGTAACTCCGCCAGAGAATCAATGACGTGACTTCCTTTCATCATTGTAGCATTAACAGGCTTTACAATCCTAATATTTGTTTGTCACGAAGGCAGGAGGAACACGTGGGGAATCAAGTCACCATCTTCCGCCTGTACGAAGGTACTGTGTATAAAACATGTCGTATTCTTGAGGTAAAAGGAATGTATGGGGTATGAAATCAAAATGCTGATTTCTGTTAGTGGTATTCTGGATTTACGCCCTTGAAACTTACTCGATCTCCATGAACTTGCTTCATTCTTGAAATATTTAAATACAGCTTATCTTTCCGGCACATTTCGCTCATTCGAGGGAATCTGTAGGTAAAATAAAGATGAGCCGAGAAAATTTTTGGCGAACAAACTCACTTATTGATTTTTTGATACCTAACAAAAAAAAAACCAATCAATCAATCATTAGCCCCAGTTTTAAGTTAGAGAAAAAACATAGCAACTAATTTGTTACTTGTTCAAAGTCCGAAAATCGTGAGGTTCCATTTTTCCATTACACCAAAAGAGATTCCAATCGCCTTGCGTCGGTCCACATTCTTTGAATCCACAATTTGCCAAAGTAGCCCTTACAATTCCCGCGTCAATACCAGTACTCATTTTATAACTTAGTTTCATAGACACTTCCGCTGCCGACAAGTCTCCCTTTGTCGAAACCCCGCCAGATATGGTTCCCACAGTAGAGTCTCCGCCAGGTTCGCTTGCACGCATTTTTCCAGCTTGCTTTGCCGAAACAAGAAAGTTGACTTGATCAAATCGAATTCTACCAAACGCGGCCGGCCCCGCGCTCCACACGACAGAAGGCACACCCAGATACAGTTTTAGAGAAGTAGAAGACTGGGAAGAGACACTTTCTGCCGAGTTTGGCAGCTGTGGGGAGGAGGAGGAAGGGGTTGTAGAACTGTACACGGATTCCACATTCGAAGCAGTTTCCAAATCTTCAAAGTCTTTCCATCGAACACTTTTTTGACCATGAGATGAGCGTTTTTGGTGGATTGTTTCTTCGTCATGATCATCGTTGGTCATTTCGGGACGATCCACAGGAGCAACTGCAACAGTCGTGGAATTGAGCCGGGTATTTGCGATCGTTTCTGCACCAGACGAGAATTCCAATGTGGCTTCAAAGGCACCTGGGTCATAGGCGCTCTGATCAAAAGCTGGTATCGCTGCTGAAGATCCGCGATTGTTCCACTTGTGCTGATGTCGGCGCATCGCATCTGCAAACGTTTGACGCGTTCCCAAGTCATTGATCTCAGTCAGAAAGGTCGACATGCGGATATTAAGTACAGAGGTGGTCTAAAATTTGGTCTTGAATGATGCACTTCTGATTGTCAACTGACAAAATATTAACGGCAAAGATCTGATTTCAAAGGGGGGCGCCAGCAATACAAAAACCGCGTATACATATATTTTCGAGTGTTGAAAGTTAACAGAAATCAAGCAAAGAATCTTGGTTCCCTGCTATCCACTTTTCGTTCCTGCTCCACCAGTACTTCCAAGCTCAAAAATGGAACGACTGATCAATACCATCCACCCAATAATAAAGTAAAACAGACACATGGGATATACCGCAAGTGCCTTTCGGTTCCCAAGATTCACGTCATTCAAGAAACCCATTGATGCTGGAATATGAAAACGAGTCAACACCCAGAGAAACATGCCGCGGAAAAGAAAAGAAGTTATTATTAAAAGAGAGCAGACGAACCAACGACAGACCAGCCGAATGCGGCGGCAACAATTACTCCACGAGCAATAATACTTGAAATTACAAGACAGATA
This sequence comes from Obelidium mucronatum, assembly GCA_025765595.1. Lineage (NCBI taxonomy): Eukaryota > Fungi > Chytridiomycota > Chytridiomycetes > Chytridiales > Chytriomycetaceae > Obelidium > Obelidium mucronatum. The sequence goes on from JAIVFH010000041.1 coordinate 179,506, forward strand.
GCAGATGCCAATACCAAAGGAAAAATACAATATCCCAAGACGCAAATCGTCTGGAAAATAGATCTATGATTGAATAAGCTCCGTGAGAATGACAGACAACACAAACAGTTTCAAAATACTTACAGTTTCCCCCCCAATAGTTTGGTATTCACTGTAACAATTGCAGCCCCACCCCAAATAATAACAAAAATACTTGTAAAGACAGTCGCAACTTGTGAGTCTGGGGCGGTAAGACTCAGGCGCCTGAATGTGAATACAGATCATAAGCGGCAACAAATAAAAGAAACTCGAGACGCATTACAGAGATAGCAGAAGACAAAGCAGAAGCGGTCCCCATAAGTCCCCTGTGATATGTAAGCATCAGTATGGCGTTTGTTCGTCCGACTAGATACGACTCTGCTTACAGTCTCGCAGGATATTTCGACCATCTTTTCTTGGCATAAGAACCATTTTCAGCTTATCCCAGATGCTTCGGAGATCGCGCATCTATTGTGGGTATGCATGTGTGTTTGGTTGGAGTTCATCCTCCACCTATTACTTTCGGCGCATGCAAACTCACAATAGTCTCCATAACCGGCTCATCCAGTGTATCAATACCCTGGCTAGTCGATGGGAGTGGTGCCGACCCTGCGTTTGTTCCAATATTACCAGAGAGCATTTTTTATAATTTTAAGTTTATTCAATAATTTTCTTAAAATAATATAGAATAACGGTAAAACCAGTGAAATAATGAAGAGCTTTAATTTAAGTTAATTTATTTGATGATGAGAAAATGCCATAATTTCAACACAAATCTGAATTTTTTAGAATCATGGCTATCACAGCGAAGACGCCATTTGCAGAGTTTTCAAGAATCGCTGCATCCACTCAAACAACTTTTTGGCAGCTGGACCATCACGGTGGTGATATACAAGGTATGCCAAAAGAGAGACCGCGAATGTAAATAGAGTGGTACTATGGGCCTTGATGTACCGCAATATAAGCTTAACAGTAGATAGCCTCCGAGGCGAAGGTTTGGAGACTCCCTTAGTGTCAGGTTCTGGTGTAGAATTTCCTAAAGGTACGGTCGGTTGCAAGTTCAATGATTGATCAGATACAATTGGATGCTTTGAAATATCTTGAGGATCTGGCGAAACCATTTTATCAATATCAGCTAATGGTGCTGGAAGTTTTGCAGCTTTGGATGGCATTATTTTGGTATTCGCAGCCTTTTTAGAAGTGGTGACAGATTTGTTGCGAAACGAATCTGAGGCATCTGTCTTGGTGATATCTTTCGCGACTTTCCGCGGCCCGCCCTCTCCATCAGCACAGTGTTTGTTTTCATCGTCTTCGAGGGTCTGAATCCAATCCAGCAGTTTCTGCAGCCGCCGATGGTTAGGCAACACACCCGCCGGCAAAACAACGGCAAACCAACCTGGGCTTCGCCGGTTCCGATCGCGCCCGCGTTCGCGCCGACAAAGGCGCGCGCCGCCCGCCAGTCGCCGGCTTGTTGCGCCACGCCGTACACGCTGCGCCGGAGTTAGTCGCCCGTGTCACGTTACACACGCACGTACGCCGCTGCCGCCGCCGCCGCCGGCACGCGCCCGCGCCCCCACGCGCCCCGCACGGCCGCCCACGCGTCGCCGCCGCCGCCGTCGCCGCCGTGCGCGCGCAGAAGCAGCACGCTGGCGAGCGAGCGGATGCGGTCGCTGTCCGTGCGCGCCAGCAGTGGGAGCAGTGCCGCGCGGCAGTCCGCGAGACGCGCCTGTTCAAAGTGCTCGAGTGCTTGGCGCAACTGATCTGTTTCCGACATGAAATATTTGTGAAATAAATAATAATTGTAAAGAAAAACAGTGAATTCCACACAAGAAACACTTCCACTCCCTTCCATTCCTTCACTGAATATTAAGGATATCTGAAGGTATGAGAATGCCTTGAATTTGCTTCTTTATCGTAGTTTATATAAAGACGCAAATTGGTTAAAGCAAAACAAGAATTGGTTAGGTGATGGAAACATCAGCGTCTCGTTACTGTAGTTGTGTGTCATAACAAAAGTGAAAGTAATCATGTGATTTCCTTCTACAACGTGGAAAAATGCTGAAAAAGCAGAAAAGGAAAAATTCAACCAAAATTATGAACGCATCAACAGAAACCGTTTGCGTCCCGCACGAGTCAACCACAAGGCCCACCGCATGTCCAAAATCTCTCTCGGATCTGATAAACTTCTTGCACTCCCATTTGGACGATAAGGGTATTAATGAAATGGAAACAGTCGATGTGGACAAGATTCAAGCAGCAATGGAAGCTTATGTCTCAAACATACAAGACTGGTCACAATTCCGCCATTTTGACATTGGTAGATACACCCGCAATCTCGTTGATTCCGGAAACGGCAAGTTCAACCTGATGATCCTCTGTTGGCCTGAGGGTGTTGCCAGGTATTGTCCTCCTTTTTTTATTGAACGCCACCCAAAAGTTTCAAACTGCCACCTTTTTCCCTCTTGCAATATCAACCTTTGAGAAGAGTTTTCTTCGTGAAAACCATGTCTGAATGATGTCTTATTTTTAGTCCCATTCATGATCACGCTGGGTCTCATTGTTTGATGAAAGTTCTCGAAGGGGGCTTGAAGGAGACTCGCTATGCCTGGCCAGATGAAAAAGGTCCAAAATCTGCACTACCTCTCTCTTTACTTCTTCCCAGTATCACAGACCAATCCACTCCAGCCTCGGTTACTGAGAAAAAGGGTTGTATGGAAGTCACAAAAGAGACACCGCTTCAACTTGACCAAGTCGCCTACATTCATGGTATTTTCTTTTTTCATTTCAATACCACACTTCTCGGAGTTTACGTATTTGGTTTAGACAAAATTGGACTCCATCGAGTGTCTAACCCAACAAACGCACCATCCGTGTCTCTCCACTTATACTGCCCGCCATACGAAACATGTAAAACATTCGATGAAAAGACCAGTGCTTGCCGCGGCTCAGGTCGAGCTGTGTTTTATTCCGAAAATGGTGTGGTAAAAGGTCGATCAAGCACAACAGCTGCATCCCCAATGGATTCAAAATCTCCTTGCGTCAATGAAGCCTGTGGTGTACACGGAGTAAAGAATTGTTGATAAAACTTTATTACACATGGAAAAAACATTAAAAAAAAACAATCAAATTCTTAAACTATTTGTCCATCTTTGGCACAATCACAACGCAATTTGCATGTTGCACGAGGTAGTCCGACAAAGATCCGCGAAAGGCTTTCTGAATAAACCCAAGCCCTCTGCATCCACAGACAAGCATATCGGGCTTCAGCACATTTAATTTGGCAAGAATCTCCTCCCGTGGGTCACCCCGAAGCGCAATGGCTCGGCATTGTACACCGCGACTAAGGACTTGCTCCCCATACTTTTTGAGAATTTCATGGCTCACATCGCGATTGTATCTTTCCAATCCCTCCACGTAGTCCTCATTGAAGTCATACGACGAGCTTGGGTAGAATTCTCCAGGAGATGTGGCACCAAATGTGGAACCAAGGACATAGCCTGGAATAGCATATGGCCGGACATTGAGAATGCAAACTTGGTCGTTTGGAGTAGCAAGGTGGTCAAGGCACCATGTGAGGGCATGCTGAGCCTCTGGGGAATCATCGACAGCAACACAGACAACGCGTTTCGGAATCGCTGGTGATTGTTGATGTTGCATCACTTCCTCATGAATGGCTGGGGCAATGAACTTTTGAGCAACCTGACTCGAACTGACTGTTCGCGCCACTTTTGGCTCTGTAGAGGAACTAAGGGCTTGGCCTTCCACGGGAGTTTGGTTCTGAGTTTCGTTTGAAATCATCGTTTTCTTGTATTCTTTTCTTCTTTTGTTTTGAAGTTGAGTTAGAAGGAAGAGTTCTTGCTCTTTTTGTACTTTATTTAACCAGGATTATCAGTCTGAGTCACCTCTACCAGAAAGGCCAAGTCATGTTGACTCATCCGCACTCTTCCAACAGCCACGCACACAAGCTGTGGACACAGAATCTGCTCGGCATACGTATCGACCCCTCTCTTAGCTGCAAGATGTCAATTCTCACATCCTGGAAAAATAGCAGAAAAATAGAATTACAACAACAGTCCTTTATTACACAAAAAAATTAAAGTAAATCGACTATTTAAACAGTCTTGACTTCTGGGGCATGGCTGATGATGACTGGAACAGTCAAGTGATGAATGAGATATTCGCTCACGCTTCCCAACAAAGCGCGTTTGAAGCCAGACAGTCCTCTGTTACCAATTACCAGCATGTCCACCTTCATTTCGTTCACCTTGGCGGCAATTTCATCACGAGGATCACCTCTCAAGGCAACTCCCCGCATATTGTATTTTCTGGCTGGCAGTTTGTTGGCATACGCGCGCAGCAAGTCATGGCTTTCCTTCTTGTTGGCAGCCTCCAAAGACTCTGTTTCTTTCGTAAAGTCGATGTAAGCTGGCCCATACACAACGGGAAGTGACACGACTGGGCGCACGTTGATGATGACAATTTGGTCCGTTTCTGGACGGATAATGTTCTTGATCATCCAGTCGAACGCGTATTCTGAGCATGGCGAAGCATCAACTGCAATGGCAATAACGCGGTTGAACCCCTCAGTGTGGTCTTCATGAGGGTGGACGACATCCTCGTGAGTGGCAATTGCATTTGCTTCGGCTGATTGGTTGGAAATAGTAGCTGACATAGTAAATATGTTGTTTTTTTAATTGCTGAAATGGGAGAAGGTGGCGCTGTTTTATGCAGGTGGCTCATCAACATGAGTCACCCTTATCCAAATCTCTCCTTTACAAATGCAACAGCAAGATTTACTCACATCATTAGAAATCAAGTTTTAATAATAAGTTCACGTTTCAATGAGGAGAATATTTGGGTCAATGAACACGATGAAATGAGTTCAAGGATTTTCTTTGATCCATTTGGCTTCTGGGAGCCGGTTGGGAATGTTTTCTTTTCGCAAATCAGGCCACTGCTGACGAACACGCTCAATAATCGACTTGCCCATGCGTTCGTTTCCTTTGGCGCTGAAATGAAGGCCATCTTCAAACAGATCCATTACTTTGGACATTTCGTAGCCCTTGTCTCCAGCCCCATCCGATCCCAACAATGCATCCCAAGAATCCAAGACTGTAAAGTTTTGAGCAGACCATTTCGAACCGTCAGCCAGAATCTCCTTTCCAACTTCCAGACATGCATCGCGGTACAACTTGATTGTTTCGCTTGTTCGGTGCATCATAAACTTGACACTCATAAAAGGCGGTGAGATTAAAACAACTCGAGTGCTTGTAGAAATAGACTTGACATTTGCAACGATTGCCTTGAGGTTCTTTTTATATTCTGCCAAAGGAACGTGTGCTCCTTTGATTTCGGGAGACGTGGCATCGTTGCTTCCGATCATAATAGTAATGAGGGATGTTTTCGCTTTGGGGCTAGATGGGGATGTGGATTTGATGACAGGGACAACAAGGGGGAGGGCATCATGGGTGTTGAGGCCAACGAAACCACGAATCAAAGTGTCCAATTTGTGATTGTATTCTTGCCGAATCTGAGACGAGAAGCCTGTGGCTCTTGCACTGTACTGTTTCCCAAATTAGATTGTCAAGTTGCAACTGAATTCAGGGCTGTTTCATTTACCGCCGTGATGGAGTCCCCAAAGAGAAGAATATGATCTAGGGCAAGATCGTTGGCGCTGCAGCAAGACAAGCAAACAGTTAGAGGCGGAGCAGCGGGCCACAGGGCTGGAGCCGCACTCACTTGGACGCTCTTGTTCCGGCCACAATTGGATGGCTGGCCACGGACCCCGCCGTCGCCACGCCGAGCACATACACGCCCAGCGACCACGTGACCAGCAGCAGCACCGCTGCCGTGGTCCGCAGACACTTCATTGGGTACCGCTCTGTCTTGTCCTTCGGCGCCGCCTGAGTCGCGGCAGTCGCGCCGAACGCACCGAGCTCTACGTCGTCGCTGTCATTGGCGCCGCCGAATGATGCGCCAAGCAGCCGCTCGTTGGCCGCAGCGGTGGGAGCCCGTCGCATTTTTCAATTGTATTTATTCCAGTATTTATTCAGTTGGTTGAGTTCAAAAGTTCATCTTTCACATCAATAAAGCCACTCCATTCATTCCGTCTGTCCAACATGTATGCAAAACGCTCCCTGTTTGCAGCCACATAATCAGGCACATCGATATTGTCCTCAATGTGTCTAAACTGGTTAAATTGACGTCCAAACAAATCAAATCCGTACCGATACCCATTCAAAATATTCGATTTTCCGAGAAACGCAGGATTATTATGGTCTGTATGGCTGTACGAACTGACTTTCTGGAGTACATCAGGAAGGGTACTGAAACACCAACTGCAATGCCAGCCAGCTTTCATCAATAACTTGCCGCGGTTATTCCCTCGAATTGAGGTTGCATTTACGCTTTCAGGTCGATGATCCTCATCAATCACAAAAATGGTTTGAACACCCCATGTCTCCTCGGCATGTCGATACTCAAAACCAAAGTAGTAAAAGTCCAGCTGAGTATGAAACATAGAGTGGGTGTGATTGGAACAGGATTTGAGAGTTTCAAGAGTCGAAGGTCTGGGAATCTCATCAACATCTCCAATAATTACCAAGTCGCCGTCTTTGGCGTTGATTCTTTTGAGACCCTCTCGAAGACCCCCATTTCGAACGGCATATTCACGAGTGAAAGCGCCAACACTAGTTCCATTGGGTCCAATTTCTTCAGGCTGGATCCCAAGGTCAATGTGAACAATTTTATCCCAGTAGCGGCGAAACTCGGGCACTTCTTTCAACTCGAACAGCGTGAGATTCTTTGGATTTCCACTGAAAGTTCTATTCATTTCCACGAGAATGAACCAGTCGACAACACATCCGATTGTGTTAAGTCTAATTTCAAGGAAGTCCCGCTCTCCATTGTACATGAAGTAATCAATCAGTTTGCGATTTTGAGTCGGATCCAAACTTTTCTTGGTTGAGTCCTTTGCACCAAGTTCATCGCAAGTGTGTCTTGGCTGGTTCTTCAGACGCAACTCTTCCCGAATGTCGCGAAACCCCGCAAACGCATTACGTCGGCTCATCATATGGGAATACCTTGTCCCTTGATAAAGTCGAACTTCTAGTGGTATATCTGCCCCAATGTGGCTGACATGACGTACTGGGTCTTGTATGTTGTCCATCAACACCCCGTATCTCACTCTATTAACGATTTCATCCAGATGCCATCCGAACCTATTCATCATTTCCTTGGATTCCGAGTAACATGCGTCGCAATGCCATCCCGCGTTTTCGATGTCATATGCCGTGCTTCCAAACTTATCTTGCATGTTTGATTCGGACAATCCCGCCCAGGTCCCATTTACTCTCAACCATTCCTCATCCATCCAACTAACTATTCGAGAACCTATGGTTGGACTTGCTAAACGTTTGTACTGAAATCCGTACAGATATCGGTCCATCTTGAGGTTCAAAACAAAGTTACGGATAGTAGAACCGCGACTGTACCGATAAAACGAGGCGACACATTGTTTCAGGTCCTTCAAAACTTCAGCTCTTGGAAGCTGCTCGACAAGCCCAAACATAGCCATGACTCCTTCCTTTTGTGCAATTTTCTTGGACTTCATTAAATTGAAGGCACGGTCCAAGATATGAGTTTCGTACTCTCGGTAACTTTTGCCCTTCAAGAATATTGGATCGGGCTGGATACGCCAAATAAACAACCCTAAATCCAGCTGCGGCATTTGTAGGGAAAGTGGGGGGATGGAGCGATTTTTCCAGTCGACGGAAGGAACGATAATATGGAAGGCATCAACGGCAGATGATACAGTTTTGATTCGGAGGTTTAACGCGTTGCTGTCTCCAAGATGCACAAATGCGTCAATCAGAACCGACTGGACTGGAGGAATCCTATGTCTGTTCCAAGCAACTTTGTTTGGAACTGGTCGAATGAAAGAACAAGTTGATTCAAATTCAGAAATAATTTGTCTTTTGGAAACAGTCTATTGTATGCGTTGTTAAATAAGCATTGTGACAAGAAGTTTAAGAGTTACATCTTGATATTCCTCGTGTATCCAATACGTAAAACCAGAGATAAGTGAAAGTATCACTAGCGTCGGTACTGCGAGGGTCTTTACAAAAGCCTTCTTAGTTTTCATTGATGGAAACATCGTTCCCTTTTTTTTGACAGGTGACAGACAGCTTTCCCTCCTCGGTGAAAAAAATTTCACAAGATTTCCCCTCTTTCCCTCCTCAATGATAAAAATTTCAACCCATACTCCGCACTGAGGCCAATCAACACTATGCGATTTGTTTTGAGCCCACATCTTCTACAAGTGTAACCAGTGCAATTGATAAGTTTGTGTAATTTTCCAGCTAATTTTCATTTCCGTTTTCCCCTTCATCAAAAAGTATAAGAAGGTGTCTCCAGAACTCATACGCCTTTTTAGTTTTGGGTCCTGAATGGCCAATCGCCTATATTAAGTATTGACATCTTCGGACACGTTCCTGAAGAGTATACAGAGAAATCTGGTTAGTTTGTTTGTTCACGATGTCTGAAGAACTAAATTCTTTATGACTCTTCCTCATACAGTAGGGCGCCGCATAAGATCTTTTGGAACAAACTCTTTCAAACACTTAATTCAATATTAATAATGAATAAAATAAATAAGTAGGTTTAATCGAATAAAAACTAAGCCGCTGAATTGTACGGTGGAATAATTACACCCTCCTTCTTGAGAGCTTCAACAGCCTCCCAGCCTTTGGCTTCTATTTCGGCCTTTTTGTCAGAAGGAAGAACGCCCTGATGCATCTCAATGTACATGTAATCAATATTAATGCTGGCCCCCATTGAAACCAAATGCGGAAGAATGTCATATTCGGCACCCTCGATATCCATCTTGACGACGACATGGTCATCTGGTTTGAAATTTATGAGAATGAACCGCGCAATATCAACAGCAAGCATTTCGCGTTTTGTCTCAGGTTTCACGTCTCCATGCGAAACCAGGACGGAACTTCCCCAGAAGTCGTGAATGGGATTCAGATCGAAGAAGAACGGGATAACTTTGTCGATGGTGTAGACTACTGTGGAAGGGTAGATGTGGATGGGACCTTTTCCCTCGGCTTCGTATTTCGCACGCACTTCAACCAGTGGTTTGTTGAACACCGGATTGGCTTCAAACAGATGCGCTTCGAATTCGCCGTAGCTTCGGCCTTCCGGGATCGCGTAAGTGTAGTTGAACTTCTTGCCGACGCCCAGAAGCGCTTCGTACGAGTCGCCGCGGTTGGCGCCGAGGTCGACAAACACAAGGCGCTGCTTCGGGGCCGCGCTCGGGCGAACAGCGCGGAAGGCGGCGCCGGAGAAGAAGCCCGGCTCGGCGATGATGAGCAGCACGAACGCTACCGTGAAACACGCGAGCGCGGCGATAAGCGGGAAGCGGTGATTGGCCGCCGTCATTTAATTGGTTTCTTTGTTTGACAGCTCTGTAATTAAATAGGTAGTGGCGCTTTTCCCGCCAGCCCGTTCATCTTTTTTACTTTTTTTGAGGCCAAAAACGTCAAAATGTTACCAATCGCCTCAGTTTATGAAATGAGGCAATTTCTAGATGATTCAATTAAGAGTTTTATTTGCGATTTAAACTTGGTTTATTTGATCGAAGTATAGGGGTAAATTGTGCTAAATAGCTATCAATCTACGACTCAACTTGATTGTCAATAGACTGTGTGTTTTTCAGAGACTTCCTTAACGGTTGATTGATGACGGGTAGAACCCAAAGGCCCAACACAAAAACGTTTGTTATTTCCATTTTATTTCCATGTTAAAAATTATCCTTCTTGTCCAAACTCCTCTGTAAAGTGGATCATTCAATACCGATCAACGAAATTTGAGCAAATACCTGTCCATTTAGTAAATTTCGCCACATCTTCGTCGTTTACACTCTTCTTTCCCATACGCACAGCGCGCATAAAATCATTGACAGTAAGGTCTGGCTCCAACAATTCGTCGGGTTCCACATCAATCCACGACTTTTCAATGGCCCCTTCCGCACCCGGTGAGCAGGGAGTTAAAAAGGTTTGCTGTGAAGTTGGGTCATTGCGGCTTGGTCCGATCACCTTTTCGACGTTGACTCATTAGAAAGATATGGAGACATAATATAATATGGAATACCTTGCGGAAATGGGTAGCAGTTTGCACCTTTCGTACAGGTTCCATCAGAGCATCACGCACAACGACCCCAACGTCCGATCCAGAAAAACTGATAAAAAAAAGGTTTATCATAAACCTTTCACAACGAAAAAAAGCCCAAACCCTTCTGTATTTTCTCCCAAATATCTGAAATCATTTGGCTCCATTTTACAAGGTGTGGAGCCTGTGTGCAATTGGAACATAGTTGAACGAGCATTGGCGTCTGGCAGAGGAATATAGATTCTCTTTTCGAAACTGAATGACAGAATTCAGCAGCTGAAAAAAGAAAGAAAACGAGCCAAACCGTCGACGAATGGCAGGATCCAATTGCCAAGGAATATTGGTGGCACCCAATACCAACACACCAGTCATATCATTTCCAACACCTTGCATCTGAACTAAAAACTCAGTCTTAATGCGACGGGAGGCTTCTGATTCTCCTTCGCCACGAGCACCACATAACGAATCCACTTCGTCTATGAAAATAATAGACGGTTTTGCTTCACGTGCCAGAGCAAACAATTGCTTAACCAATCTAAAATTGATTCAGTATTTTGTAAAATTTCAAATAAAGTGAAACCTTTCAGACTCTCCCATCCATTTGCTGACCAAATCGGACGAGCTTACTGAAAAAAATGTAGACTTGGCTTCCGTTGCAACCGCCTTTGCCAGGTAAGATTTACCAGTTCCGGGAGGCTTAATGGCAGGGACTTCGTCAGAAGTGAAGTAAACAAAAATAATACCCACCCCATACAGTAAAATTCCTCGCCATGGAACTCTTTTACCCGTGAACAAGTGTGGAAACTTGATTGGGAGAATAACGGCTTCTTTGAGTGCCTCCTTTGCTCCCTCCAACCCTGCAATATCGTCCCAACGCACATTAGGCGTTTCAGACAAAATTGCGCCAGCTAATGCGTCTCTTAGCTTCTTGGTTTCGGCGTCTTTCTTGTTGTCTTTGGAATCGTCGTCATCATCTGTGTCATTGGCGCCTTTGTTTGAAGCTGATGCAAGCAGGTGAATAATTTACACGAATTATTTCTAAATAGATGATCGCTTGAAAGAACTTACAGTTTCCGGCAGCAACAGGCTTTTTCTTCTCCTTCTTTTGTAAAAATTCCTTGAGCTTTTCAGCACGGTCCAAGTATTCAGTGAATTTCTTTCGAATCGTTTCTTTGAGCTTGTCATTTTTTTCATCTGTTGTAGAATTCAAAGGCGGTGGGTTTTGTGCATGTTTGAATTTGATTTGCCATGCCACGTACATTTCATTGCCATCATGAAATACTCCAGACTGCTTTGATACAGCTTATAAGCCTCTTCATAGTTTCCACTTGCATCTTCTTCCGTTGCCTTTTTCACGATATCTACAGCTTTCTGTGGGATGGTGAACAAAAGAAGACAGACCCAAGCAGCATAACATTCCACCAACTCACCCCCAAAAAATCCACGTTCGCCATAGTTCTCGAAGGACGCGCTCGCGGGGATTCTGTTTGCTACCGAAATCAATGTGAGAGAAGGATGAGAAGAGGAGGGATGAAGTAAATCCTGTGCTGCCCCAGCACCGCGAAAATTTCTGAATGACAATCGATAAAAGCATATTGTATCCAGTAATGACCTCATGTGTAAAGTGGTCACTTTGTGCCTTCTCTTGGTCGGTGGGAAGGGTGGCATCTACTTCTCGAACCTTTTTGGGATCTTCTTTTCAATAAATACAATAATTCAATCTTGTTGCTGTAGGAAAAAGGATCTCTGATCGCGACGCTCTATTATATCAATGGTTTCCAGGTCGGCTTGGATTGTTGGATTGTGGTACTTCTCTTGATAAGCGAGTTTTGGCAGAAGTTGATGCATAACTGCGACACATGATCCTTAACGCGCAACTGAGTAACTGAGTTCTGGTCGACTCTTTCCAGATTCCAGAGCCTGAATAAAAAATCAGGATGCGCTTGAAATAAACTTAAGTTCCAAGTAGCGGCAAAGGAACGTCAATAAGCTTCAATATCTCTTTACCCCTGGTCTAAAAGAGATCCCGCCAACACCACAAAAAAAGAACTGTTGCTTGAATATCCCCCCGAAAAAAACCCTTCCGTTAATGGTGCAGTCAATTCTAAAGCGGCGCACGTCGTCGTCAACCCCGCCCTTTCGATTACGCTGTCGAAATATCCGCCTGATTGTCCTTGCTTTATTTGCATTCATTGCCTTTGCCGCCTCCCTGTGGTCGAAAGACCGGATTTCGTCACCAACATCAACCGTTATTCCTGCCTTCACGAAAAGCATCAGTGAAGGTGAGATGCACTAGTTCACAACCTTTAATTGACGCGATTCTCATTCCCCATACAAGCCCCAGTCCTACCGCTCACACCGTCAAATTCAGTAGGAGATTTATCAAAGCCACGCATTCTGTATTACAACAGACATTCGGCATGCCATGCCAATATGGTCCAAGTCACAACACGGCTGAATCTAACATTCACAACATTCAATCCTGGTTTTCTTGGGGGGCTTGGAATGAAGGCGGATCGTGCGAACGACATCATCAACGATGGCCTCGTTCGAATTATATGCTCCTCAGCCGATGTTATTATTGTGGGGGACACAATGCCAGGTAACAACTCTGGAATCAATTAAAAAAATTCTGAACTGGGCTATCAAAACAGACGCGAGACCTCTTTTTCAATCCCTAGTACGTGAGAGTGAATCTGAAAGATGCAAAGCAAATATTGTTCTTGAGCTGACAACACGGTTTGATTGGGGGGTTCCTGACCAAGAAGAATACTACAAATTGAATTGGCGGCTTTCGCATCAACCTCCAAAGAACTTGTACTGGGTTACAAATAATGCATTCGAACCGCTCGATATGAGCTTTGAAGCGCTAGCGACGCCACGGTTCCGCTTATTGAGACCAACAGGGTTCAGTACACTGGAAGCACAGGTGACTTGGTTACTCCACAACTAGCTACTGATGAAGTTGCTTTAGAGTGTTCCTGAAGAGGATAAACAACTTGCCGTTTGTCGAGAAGAATCGCATTCCGCGATTTTGGCAATTATGCGCCGCATGGACATTCCTTTCAAACACATAAGTGGTGGATATGGAGGACCAAAAACACTTTCCAAGTACAAAGCCTTTATCGAATTTCCATACCAAGTGTCGACGATGAAGTTATACGAAAATCTTGCCGCTGGCGTTATCATGTTGTTTCCCTCTAAAGACTTTTTCAGGGAGCTAGTGGAGGTTAGAGCACATCATTGTCATGACGTTTATCTCACTCTTCCTTGTGACCGGTATAGAAAGATTTGCATGCTTTTGGTCCCTGGGACAAGATATCCCGCGCTGGGGACAATTGGTACTTGTCGATGGATTACTACAGTCCCGACATTGCACCCTATGTCTACTATTTTTCATCTTTTGAGCAACTTAAAGCCATGCTTACGTCGGGAACAAATTTGGATTCAAAGAATGTTCGAGTGGAAGCACCGAAAGCGTACAAGAAGCTTGTAGCCAAGATGTTGCATGGATGGGCGGACTTATTTGGAGAAATGGGATATGAAGTGACGGTGGACGGGGATAAGCATGTGCAGGGCAGCGGCAACCCTGCATTCCAAGCAGAAGTTTATGATGAAACGGCCGAAAAACCCACAACAGAAGGCGACTGGGAGAGAGCGTGGAGAAAACTTGAAGAGTGGAGAAACATGCAGAGAAACCTACGTGTGCAGCAAGCGCGAATTGCGAGAAGCATGATCACTGAGATCGAAATGGATGCATATACCACCAGTTTGGAGAGAAAGAACCCAAGCGCTAAGCTGTTTGCGCAGTTGGATTCACGCTTTAATGACATTGATGGACTTTTGATACAGTTGTGTGATTTTATCAATGGGGAGTCGGGGAAAGACAGTAACTCTGTCTTTGGAGGTTCCTTGATTGCAGTCGATGGAGTAAAGGAGTTGGCAGCTAACGGGATGAAAACTGTGTACGACCTGCTAATGTCGATTGGACACAATGCTATGATTGGACCTTCAAACTATGTAGCTGTCTCCAAGCTGCAACGGGCCTTTAAGATTGCACATACCGTATTTGGCATTGCTCCCTCCGAATCGTCATCAAGGTCAATTCCGGAGAAGGACTTGGCAGATACTTTGACTGTTCAGGAAAGATTAAATTTGGAGAAGAAGATGAAAGTGCTATCCAAGGTTATTTATCCATGGGCTTTTTCAAACCGATTTACCGGAATGAAGGATTTGATTGAGTCTTTCTCGAAGCCTCGAGGAATCGTCTTGACTTTTGGAAATGGTGGCTTCGAGCAAGGCCTTTTAAATATCATGCATATTCGCAAGAACTTGAACTGCTACTTGCCAGTGCAAGTATTTTATAATGGACTGCAAGATTTGGATCAGGAAAAGGCGGAGGCGCTGAATCGGATTGACGGAGTCAGTACAAAAAATCTACAAGAAGTTTTTGGTGGGATTGCCGAAGACAGGAATTTCCACAGGTGTGATCCAACTTTTCAAATAGTCTGTCGCAGAACTAACAATTAATTATGGCAGTAAACCGTATGCCATTCTCGCGTCCAGTTTTAAAGAAGTCATCTATATTGATGACGACGTCGTACTCTTTCAAAACCCCGAAAGACTACTTGAAGATTCCAGAATTTTTCAAAAGTATGGCAGTCTGTTTTTCAAGGGTCGCAGCTACGATTTTGGAAATAGTAAATGGGTTCGATGGTTTATCAAGTCACCATCGTTCGAAGCAAATAAGACTGGACGGTACTTTCGGGACCTTAGCAAGGACGAAATGGATGCCTCATTGATGTTGTTTGACAAATCAAAAATTTCTATTGTGCATGGGCTTCTATCTGCCTGTCACTTGAATCTCAGGGAAGTTCGGGAGGGTGGGTTGGACAAGCATCTCCAAGGTATGCAACAATTTTTTTTTTGCTCT
Organism: Obelidium mucronatum; assembly: GCA_025765595.1. Classification (NCBI taxonomy): domain Eukaryota; kingdom Fungi; phylum Chytridiomycota; class Chytridiomycetes; order Chytridiales; family Chytriomycetaceae; genus Obelidium; species Obelidium mucronatum. The sequence goes on from JAIVFH010000041.1 coordinate 194,630, forward strand.
CCCTGTTGAAATTAGTCTTCTTAGGGGATAAGGAGACATATTGGCTTGCCTTTGAACTATTGCGAGTGCCATATAAGTTTGCTCCGGGAATTGCTGGGGCAGCGGGTTCTCTTCAAGAGAAAGACGGCAAAATAATTTCCAACTCTGTTTGTGGACCGCAGTCGCATTTGGATGAATTTGGTAAGCTCTTGCATGTGAACAGCCGCAGTGCGAGATACAATCATGAGTTGGACAAATGGGAAAAGACGCTGAGCCACTACATCGCGCCACAGTCTGAAATTCCCGGAAATATTGATTCTACACAGCAGCCCTGGTGTGTTTCTGGGGGTGAAGGGGGTTCGAAAGAGGTGTTTGAGGTTGGTCAGAAGGAGAAGGAGGTGCTTTTGAAACTGCGTGATCTCAGCATGGAGTTGAGACATGAAAATTGGAAGCACTATTTGGAGAACCATTTGTAATTAATTGATCTTCACAATATACTTAATCACGAGGCAGTCCTCTTGTGCAATGTTTTTTCATTAGGCTATTATTATTCGTTTATTTTCAAACGAACCAACCACCACCCAACAATCGCTTTTAATCACACCATGTTCCACCAGCAAGGTCACCACATGAGCGGGTCGCTGCCGCCCGCGGGCCCCGGCGCCGCGGGCCTCAACCCCAACGGGCCGCCCGGACCGGCGGGCGGCGGCGGCGCGGCGCCCGGACTGTCCGGCAGCCACGGCTACAAGGCGGCGGGCGGCGCGGGCGGCGGCGGCGGCGGCGCGGGCGGCGGGCTGGGCCACGCTGCGCCGGCGCACGCGCGGCTGCTCGAGCTTGTCGAGGCGCTGCGCCAGGAGGCCGACCACGCCGTGCAGGACCTGAACATCTACAAGCAGCAGCGCGACGACCTCGACGCGAAGCGTAAGTGTTTATCTGAGGCGGGGGTGCGGGTGGGACTGCGCATCGATGTTGTGTGCCTAACCCTCCTTCGTTTTTTTGTCAGTGAATACACAAGTTCATGAGCTGATGGCCTACCAAAACAGTCTGTATGAGTTGGAACGTGCCCACGGGAAGCTGAAGGCTCAGTATGAAGACGAGCTCACGCGGTTGCACAAAGAACTGGACATTGCGCGTGGCGGTAACGGCGCCATCCCACCAATCACCCCGGCCATTGACAAACTTGGTTACAAGTCGTCTGGACCTCCTAATTTTCCGGAAGGTGTGCCTCCTCCTGTGTTGGGTTCTGGTGACAATGGGTCCAACGTATTTGGTGCCTTGATGGGTGGCGGGGGTGTTCCCTCGAATAATCAAGCACCTGGTATGTATTGTTGTGACATTCCAGCAATGCGGTGATTAATTACAGAGAGGGTTTTCTTTGTAGATCATAGAGGACCGCCAGAGCATCCAGCCAAGAGAATGCGTGAAGATGTCCCACAGCAACACTCAGGAGCTCCTCAGCATTTGCCAGCAAGTGGGTACATTAACAAGCCGGCTGCCGCGCCCATCAGACAGGTTTGGCAATTCCTGTCTTTCTTGTTGTTTACTGACATCTTGTAAGGATCATGGTTATCCGCAACAACACACCCACTCGCCTGCTATCGACGATATGAAAAGAAAGATTCCACCGGTTCAGCCAGGGGCCGGCGCGCCGTATGGACAACCACAACCTCCTCCCCAATCGCAGTATCCTCCCCAACGGTACCAACAGGGACCTCCACACCAGGCGCCTCCACAGCAACAACAGCAACAACAGCAACAGCCTCCGCCAAGTATGTACCAGCAACAACAACAACAGCAAGGCCAGCCGCAATACCCTCAGCAACCACCACCTCAACAACCTCAACAATCACAAAACCCTGTGCAGCAACAACAACTTCAACAGCCTCAGCAAAATCGCCTCCCCGAAACTGGGTTTTGTGATTTAGATGGCATTTTGAACAGTAACAACCCGGCACTTGCCCAATGGAAGAAGCAAGGACCGGATTGGACTGTTGTCTATAATCCAAAAAGTTCAACAGGAAAAGGAAAGTTGGATGTGAATTTGGCTTACAGTCTGGATCATGGAAGGTGTAGTTTACATCGCTATCACAATTTTTTCTCCAACTTACCCCACTCCTTAGTGTTGTCTGTTGCGTTAAATTTTCCAATGATGGTCAGTATTTAGCTACTGGTTGTAATCGTACAGCACAAGTATTTGATGCCCATACCGGTCAAAAGCTCCATGTTTTAACCGCTACAAGTGATAACTTTGGTGCTCCTCAGCCGCCTTCTGGTGATCTGTACATCAGATCTGTTTGCTTTTCGCCAGACTCTGTTTCTCTTGCAACTGGCGCTGAAGACAAGGTTATTCGAGTCTGGGATATTCACAGCCGTTCTTTGAAGTACTCTCTTCGTGGCCATGAACAGGATATTTATTCCATGGATTGGAGCAAGGATGGAAGATTTCTTGTCAGTGGTAGTGGTGATCGTAGTGTACGTGTTTGGGATGCCAATTCCACTGACGGAGCCGGTAAATGTTTAATGATCCTGTTTAACGAGGAGGACCGGGATCCCCCAGGCCAAGGTGGGCAACAGAAAGATAGCGGAGTAACAAATGTCGCCATCAGTCCATTTGATGGAAAATGCGTTGCCAGTGCGTCGTTGGATATGAAAATTCGTGTTTGGGATCTGCGAACTGGTCGACTCCTTGAGCGTTTTGAAGGGCACAAAGATAGCGTCTATAGTGTGGCATTTAGCCAAGATGGACGCAGTATTGTGAGTGCTTCTTTGGACAAGACGCTGAAGGTTTGGGATTTATCTCCACAAACGTTGGCCACTCTTGCAAGAGGACCTGAGCATGGGATCTTGCCTCACGCAATTCCTGGCAGTGCGCATCCGAGCCCCCCCGCATTGATTGTCACCACACGCAGCAGACATACTTACGGTGGGCACAAGAATTATGTGTTGAGTGTTGCGTACCCTGGTTTGAATGCGCCATTTGCTCGAAGCTTGGATGGCTCGCGAACTGGGTTAGAAGATATCGAGTGGGTTGTAAGTGCTAGTAAAGACCGTACTGTTACCTTCTGGGATGCGAAAGTTGGAGCTGGAGCAGCTGGCGGTGATGTCAGTACTTGTGCACAGTTCATGTTGCAAGGCCACAAGAACTCTGGTAAATTATCGTTACTTGTCATCATTGTTGTCTGGGCTTTCTAACTTTTTTCTTCCTTTCTTTCTGTAGTCATTTCAATTGCTATGTCGAACACCGAAGGTTTGTTTGCAACTGGTTCGGGCGATTGTCGGGCTAGAATTTGGAAGATTTCTCCACTGAAACAGGAGGGTTAAGGCTTCAGGGATGATTGAGTACATCAGTTTTCAAAAAAATGAAGTTGTTTTATGACCTTCTCTTAAAACTTAATGTAGTCTGATCAGAGTGCATTACAACTCGTCGGGCATACACCTTATGTATTTGTTTCTTCAGTTCCATTCATTTCAAGACCAATGGCAGGTTAAAAAAATTACTCTCGCGAACCTCACAGTTCCTATGGCAATGCAACTTGCTTCCGTAATTTCTAAGCCAGGAGGCTCTTTCAAAGCATTTCTATACGCTACTGTTATCGCTATTCGATAACTGTATTCTCTACTGTGTGGGTTGTATACGAACAAAGCATGACCGAGAATTTCAAAAACATCAAAAGAACCAACAACTTTCCATGGGGAATATTTTGTGACTTGACGTCTTGAGGATGCTGACCTGTCAAACAGTATCATAACCTATTATACTGGAGCCGAAGACGCCCCTTTAACTTCTTGCTTTTGAAGTGGAAGCAAAACTACATGCAATTTCGGTCGCTCCTGTTTCTTGGCCCTTGGTGGTACAACAGGTGGCACAGCAAAAAACAGTGAATGTACTTCAATCAAAATACAGCGCCTTTCAAAATCTACCTTTCCAACAAACCAAATTTATTGGAGCTAAATCCTTCACCAGTTGGTATCTTATTCCAACTTGGTGATAAGATTAAATCAGCCACTCAAGGCTCAAATAGGCATTGAACTGAGTCAAGAAGTTATAAGAACAGTTTAACAGAGTAATTACAATTAAAGCTGCAGATTTAGGGTAGATTGTGCCGTCTTTTAAGAAAACAGCTTTGAACTTTCCTGCCAGGTACTTTATTGAACAAAAAGGAAGAACCAAAAAAGATTAGATTCTTGAATGAAGCACCCCCCCTCCCTACCAGATTTCTCTGTATACTTGTCTGGGACGTGTCCGGGTATGTCATTTAAAAACCAGCAGGTCTATTCCCATAAAGACTATAATGAAACAGCAAGTGCCTCATGAGGCAACTTGCTGAACCTCTTTTTCCGTAATCTGTTGTTCTCTTTAGCCACAAAAAACTCAAATTAAAGAATACTCAAGAAACAACTTATGCAAGTGGTGGCAAGGGTTGCGGTGCCGGTGGTGGAAGTGGTGGTGGTGGCAGTGGTTGTGGTGGTCGCACTGGAGGTGGTGGTGGAACGGGTCCGACTGGAGGAGGAGGAGGACCCTGATTGATGAGATGACCAATATCTCTGTTGGTAGAAGTGATGACGTGTCTGATGCCTGTATCATTGCAGGGAAAGTATTTGTTGAACTCATTTCAAGAACAAAGAATCATAAAAACTTTAAACAAACCTGGATCAACTCCGATGATATCTTCAACAGCAACTGTTTGGTTGTTGATCTGTACATTCAGGTCCAAATTCAAAATCCCCTTATCAACCATGTAAATTCCTCGCCTCCAATCCACAATGTCGTCAAAGTCAATATTGTTTCCAAGAGTGTGGGCATTATCATGCCAGTTGGTTTTGACAAACAAGAGAGGGTTTGCCCCATTGGCAGCATTATGGGCAATGAGGTCATCGTGATTTGTCTGGAACGTCCAGCGGAAACCTCTTCCGTCACTTTGGACAAAGTAGGATGCTGTTGAATAAAAAAAAGGTTTTAGCAAACATTGAATAAAGACAATTAATTCCAAAGAAGCTTACCATTTCTTTGAGTCCTCATACTTACAGGCCACTTGATGCAAGTTGGGTCAAAAAAGAGATGGAGCAATTCCCTTCTGCGGTCTTCGTGGTTTGGCCCCTCAATGTGTCCCATATGTGCACGAGGATTTATGCCAGCTTGGGTCACTGCTGGCAATACTACTCCCACAAAATACTGGGCCACCAATAGTGTAGGGTGACCAGGTTGACCAGGAGGGTAAAGATGGGGAGTTGCTGCAATCGCTGGCAAGCCAACATAAGGCAACGGGTGAACTGCTCCTTGAGGCAAATTCTGTGGAGGATCCTGCAGTACATTGACAATGTACTGAACCAAGACGCGGTAATCCATTCCAATAAAGATTGGTTGGGCAGTAGTGGAGTTGGTTGGAAGAATGGTAATCGGGACAAAAGTTTCATAGCCAAGACCTTCAAGCGTTGGATGAACAAAGCTTGTAAGGAAAAAAATTTGGTTACTAAACACTAATACACAAGGAGATTTTGATAACATACTCTCAGGTGTAGGCCAGAATATTGGGTGCCATTCTTCTCCCAGCACTGATGAGGTTGGCTTCAAAGTGACCACCACGTACAAGGTTGTTCCAAGGCATTACTTCCAAGAAATCCCTGTGCGGAGCAAGAAAGTCAATAATGACTTGCTCAACCCACACTGGAACTGTAGCTGGAAGTCCAATGTTTGCCCCAACCAAAAATGGAGGAGTCAAGTAGTTGTAGATGGCAATCTTGGCAGCACCATTTTCAGCTGGTGTGGGAGCATGGGGAATAGCTGGCAGATTTGCTCCAGCCTGCAACGTGCAAACCTCTCTGAACACCTATAGCACAGGAAATCATAGGGTTAATAAGTGGTCGTAGTGAGTAACCAAATTTCATTGTTGCCTACCAATTGAGCCAATCTAGCAGCATTAATGATGAATCTTCGAGCCATAGCATTCTTGAAGTCCTTTAGCATCCGGATGGCTTGGATGCTAATAATTTGTCCCCAATTCCTGTTGAGAGCTGGAACAAGGGGAACTAATTGGTTGGCAGGGCGGTTGGCGTGGTTGATGGGGACTGGAACTGGAGCAACTCCCCACTATTAGAAGGGGCGGTCCCAGAAGTACTCAAAGAAATCCTCACTACCGTATGTGGCCTAACTGCTCAAAAAAAAAAGAACAATAATCATCAACGCAATGAAAAACGTTACTAAAGCAGCCAGAGAAATGTGGAAAGAGCAATGCGACAAAACAGTCAAATGGGAACTAGAAAAAACACCTGCAATAACTGCGACCACCAAGATATCCGCAAAAAGGGCAAACTGGAAAAGGAAGGAAGCAGAAGAGGAAATGCTAGAGGAAGATGAAGAACCCACCAAAGAAACATAACACAACCCAGGACCGGAAGTTATCCCAGAGAAAAGCCTGACTAAACGGCAAAAAAGAATATCAGAAAATGGTGCCTCATCTGCAACCAAAGCATGGACAGCAACCCAGACGAGTTTGGATTCCACATGCACAATAACAAATATGAGAAAGGGCAAGAGCCATAGAAATGTGGCACAACTACAAAACTGGCAAACAAATCCTCAGACCTGGGATGATAGAAATCTCAAAAGCCGCGAGAGAGGCTTACAAGAGCAACTCACTGCAAGAAACAGAATGGATCAAAACTGAAGAATCAACAGAGAGCCCCAAGAAGAGCCCTGATAGCAGCAGCAAACCAAACCCAAAACCAAGGAAGAAACGCCTGAGAAAAGACCGAAGAAGACATAGGCGCAACCAGTCTAGAAAACCAACAACAACAAAAACCCACCAAGCAACAGAAACAGCAAGGGCACCAAGCACACTAGACGGAGGAATGATGGAATGAAGGAATTGACAGTTATTTTTTTGTCTTCTAGAATAGGGCCAATACACTTTCCTATTGAGCAGGGTACACTTGCTTTAGCTCCATTTAGTTTCCTGGGATAAAGTGCTAGGAGTGGCAATAGTTTCCATTAGATCCCTGGATCAATCCCCAGGAAGTTCTTTTGGGTCCTTGAATCAGATTTCTTATTAATTCTTTTGGGTTCTTGGATCAATCCATGGCAGTATTGGAAGCGCCTGATGGCAAAAGATAGTAGAGATCCCCGTCGCAATTACCAATTAGAAACCGTTTGCCATTCCGTAAAGTAAGGTCCAAGCCCTTCTCAACTTCATCAACAGCAACGTCCGGAGCAATTTCTCCCCTGGGGGCAGAATTGCCACCTAAAAGAGAGGTAGGTTCATCAGTAACCAAAAAGTAAACATCTCACTTGCGTTTACCTTTGTTGGTTTCCATGGCAGTATTGGAAGCACCTGATGGCCGAAGATAGTAGAGATCCCCGTCGCGATTACCAATTAGAAACCGTTTGCCATTCCGTAAAGTAAGATAAACCTCACCTTTGGCGAAAGATACAGCTCCGCCTGTTGACTCAACGAGACAAGAGACAGAACCAAGAGGCTCAGCGAGACCTGGCACGTACAGTGCATCCATGTGATGCTCATAGGCTCCAAAAGACATAACGACAGAACCATACCCCTTAATGGGAACAGTGGAGTTGTCTGCACTGGTGACAGTTCCGCCAGTATTGGTGAGCTGAAGAGTGACAAAGTCATCCTCGTATGGACTCATCCAGCGCGAGGCACCAGAATCAAGGATACAATGGCACTTTTCACGGTAAGTGGATCCAGCGGGGCTATTGTGGTTGCTGAGATAAACCATGTGCCCAGCTGCAGACAAGGTAGGTGGGTCATTCAGAGCCTCATTCAGGAGAGCACGAGCGGCGGCGGCGCGTTCAGTTGCAGAAACAGTAGGTGCGCTGTCCATATCAACGTCAGCGTCTTCAGAGAAAGAAGCTTTCTTGGCCGAAGCGGAGCCAGAACCAGACCCAGTCGCAGCCTGCATTGTCTTTTGAACAACAGGACAATCAGCGATCTTGGTGTGCGTTTTAGATTGGCACACGCGACAGATTCCAGCAGGACGCTTGCCTGCCTTGTTGGAAGACCACTTGGGGTCCTTGTTCTGAAGGCGGTATTGGGAATCGTCATGGGAACCCTTTCCATGCTTGGAGCAGATCTTTTCCCCCGTAGCTTTACCAGTCTGTGCGGCTCTGGCCTTGGCTTTTCCATTGTCAGCGACCTTAGTCAAAGACATGTTCTTAGCCATGACCACCGAGGCATTTTGCAAAGCCGACACAAAGTTGGCAACAGCCATCCCATAGTGGTTTGGACCTGGAACCAATGGTGCAGCAGCGCCAGCAGGGGCACCTGGAGGTAGTGGACCAAGAACCAAGAGGGGTTCAAAGGAGCGGGTACCTGTAGAAGCAATGTTCTGGAGAAACCCAGCAAACTCCTTTTGAGAAGGAGGAGACAGAGTCATCTTACTGATGCAGTGATCCAATAAAATCCTGTGATGGATTTCATCAGTGTAGATGGCTTGGTGCGACGTCACAAGATCAGAGATCTCCGCAACCATGCAGGAAAGATGTATTTGGTGCAGCGGTCAAGGCGCTGGCTTTGAGAGTGTTATGCCCCAGGTTGGAATCACGGAAACTCCTTTTATTCAAACAATAAAGATTCGGGTTGAATTATTCAATCTGTACAACTTATATTTTATTTCTAATCTCTGTTAAGTAGTGCAAGTGATATTGTATCTTTTATGCGCAATACTCAACAATTCCTTCATATCGAACAATTACAAATGGCTCATCTACGCTCGTCCATCCACAACAAGCTATTTAACCATTACCACGATAAATTACTCCACCCAGGACACACTAATTCTTACTTTAATCTAGCAAAAGATTTTTACTTTCCAGGACTTTCAAGAAATCTAACGAAATACATCAAACACTGCCACACTTGCCAACTAGCAAAAACCCCAACACATACAGAACACGGAAATCTTCAACCATCAATCCACAAAAAACTAGGCTGCTGGACACACATAATTTCTGACGATATGACTGGACTCCCCACCACATCAAGAGGATGCAATACAGCCTGGATACTAATGGACCTACATTCAACAAGAATCCACATCTTCCCTTGCAAATCTACAACAAACACAACTGACAGAGCCATTATCTTTCATGATAGATACATGCCACTCCACGAAATCCCATCCCACTGGCAAAGCGACCGCGACCCAAAATTTTCAAACCAACTCTGGTCCAACCTCTCAAACCTACTAGGATTCAAAGTAGCCCTAGCAACCACGAGCCAACACCATTCGGAAGGAGCAATTGAAAGAGCAATCTACACCTGCAGAAACTCCTACGAACCTCAAGTTCACACCTACAAAATGAATGGGACACAAACATCGCAGCAATAGAATTTGCCTACAATTCCATGATCAGCGAAGAATCAAAGCTATCCCGATTCGAAGTAGAATTAGGATACCAACCAAAATCCCCCACCCACATCACTACAGACAACCACTCAATCAAACTCAGAGAACATTCAACTTTACTCAATCACTTAAAATCAATCGACTTACTTGTCAAAGACTTAGCTACAGAAGCAGCAACTGCAATGAAAGTACAGTTCAACAACAAACACAAACATATCGAATTTAATGTCAACGATTTAGTGAAAATTAATTCCAAAGACATCCCAGGACACCAAAACAAAATCACCCACAGATTCATCAGACCCTACAAAGTAATCCAAGTACTACAACACGACAACTACAGAATATTATTACCAGCCAAATACTCCCAAATCAACGATACATTCCATATATCAAAACTACAAAAATACCACGAACCGCTACCCGGGCAAAACCCAGCCTTCGAAGAACCAGACTTCGACATAATTGACAGAGAAAAAGAATACGAAGTTGCTACAATACTTGACCACAGATACAACAAGAGATTGAACCCAACAAAAGTATCTTACAAAATCAAATGGACTGGATTCGGACCGGACTACGACACCTGGAAACCCTCAACAGACCTTACCCACTGTACCGAACTTATTGAAGGCTACTGGACAAGGACAAAATAAAAACCACACAAATGTGCCTTACCAATAGTTCTTTCGGAGGGGGGGGGGGTGTTGGAGTGGAGAGTTGATAATCGCATGTCATGGCAATCTCACCACTTCATCCTCGATCCATTCATTGAACTCACTGGAGTTTCAGGGCCCTTCTTTAATCTGGTATGACAGGAACCCTCCTTTTGCCACAACAGCTAAGAGAGTGCATTGTTTCCCATGTACAAAAACAGCACGATAATATGCACGCTGCTGTCCTCTTGACCATCCATATCTACGTTGGGATGACTTTCGATCCACAGCACTCTCGTCTCCAAACACAAGCTGATCTGCGCAGTAACGAGACATTCTCAAAGTAAAAGCGGCTCTGGCATGCGAATCACACTCGATGGCTTGCTTTAAAAGCTATTTTACATCATTGGTTAGTCAATTAGATTGGATAGCCATGGTCCACGTTCACTCACCCTCTTATGTCGCAGATTCAAGCACTTGAGGACCCTGGACATGGTCGAAACACTTACAGTGATAATGAAGGCATCAGCTATGCTGGAGCACAGCTCGTCTAATTGGATAGCTGGGTTGAGATCCACAAGCATGACGATGTACTGCCAACTTTTGCTGTCAGGAATAGCCAACACAGTCTGAAAAAATAACCACTCACATCGCGTGCCGCTGGCAAAAGAAGTCGAGGTCTACGTTCTCCCGTTCCTTTCAAAGGTGTCACTGACTTGGTGGCCTTCCAATGTTTGAGAACTCGTTGGATGTGCCGAATCGGAATCATCAAATCTGCGCTGATTTGAGTGACTGGAAGATGCAGCTGATGCTTGGTAATAATACGCCAGCCATCTGCCGTTGTGTATTTTGTCATTTTCAGTTTTGTGTCCGAAGAGAAAAAAAAAATTGAAAACAACAAAAATAATCACCAGGACTTTTTAGGAGGGGTTGAACTTCAGGGATGCCTTTTCAATGTGCAAAACGGACTAACAGAAGATGTGAGCACAGGTGAAACTGGTAAAAGAGTCAGTAAGAAGCTGTACAAGGAGCCAGTATCTCGCCCCCCAACATTGTTCCGAACAGTTCTATTCAAGCGGGACCAAACACTAGCCAAGCGATTCAACTACAAATCAACAGATCGATCCTTGGAAGCAGTTTGTTGTCAGGTCCGAAACCTACTTCTGGCCAAACAGAATGCAGCCCTCAAAGGATTCAACCAAGAGCCATCACGGAAGTTCCAAATTACAAAGCTTCTGTCTGAAAAGGGGTATAAGGGTATTATCATGGAGGGATATTCTTTTCTTGATTCAAAAACATACTCGCAGTTGACGTTAGCAGTAAGTGCTAGTTTTATGAGTTTAATGGGGGGCTACAGAAAAAGGTGAGGTAGAAGAAAAATTTTCTACCCTCTACCTCCACCTTTTTCAGAAGATTTCCCATAATTCAAAAATCGCAAGGTAGAAACTCAGCTGGGCCAAACAACGGCCACAGTGTTTGCATCAAAACCACACCCACGTCAGAAGCTCTTGCAGGCAAACTAATTCTCTTCTCCTCTAATTACTGACGCGTTTTTTATTAGGGCTGAGCAGCTGCGAAAGCAGTAAGATGGATCTAAAAGAAAACGACAAGAAAACGCCAACAACGTCAAATCACGCTGCCCTAGCGGTTAGCGGTGGCTCTGATATTGACAGTGACTCCGTAGCTGCTAATGGCGACATACACGGCGATAATATCAAGTTTGGGGAGTACCGCCGAGGATGAAGACAATCGAAGTGAAGTCGAATGTGAATACCACCGAGTTCGCGATGGAATCTCTTCAATTGCGCTTACATACTTATTATTACATTCTATAGATCAGCCAGCGATGCCGGATGCCATCGAATACCCTGTCAATACATGGACGGGGCTTTACGAACAGTTCCGGACGTTTCTGATATGCCTTGGCCGCATGCGCCGTGGATATATACCGATTATACTTGATTTGCAGGTGATGCTTGGTGTAAGTTTTCTCAGCCTAGTGATTACCAGCAGCAGCGAATCAGTTCAAAACAAACCAACCTTGAACGGGCCTTAAGTGAACCATTACAAAAACCGATTATGACCATGGAATGTATTTGACTGTGGCCCTTGTGCGATGCACCACTGCAAAGCTGTTTTCGAAGATTAGGACGGTTTGGAGGGTTGGCTTGACGATAAGCAGGGAAGTAGGTCTCAATATCCAGCTGTCAATGATTGTTTGGCTGTCGCAAAGGCATTTTATGAAGAATGTTTGGTCCGAAGTCTTGGGAAGTCTCGAGACGCGAAATAAAGAAATCTCTACCTTGAAATTTGGCTGAAAAAATATTCCTCTACCCTTTTCCGCCTATGTCTCAAGAGGTAGAGGGTGGAAAATTTTTCTTCTACCTCCACCTTTTTCTGTCAACCCGTTTAATCGGGAGTGTAACAAATATCCTTTTTCTTAGCAATGCCAAACAGTGAAAGCTCGACTGTAAAATATTAAGTTCAAGCAAGTGGAAGAACTCGCCGTGGCCAACGTCGCTACCGCAAGCCACACTGTAGCCAGTGCTAGAGACTTCGACTAAGTCAGCACCTTCCGCCATCGCCGCTTCCTCGAGAGCCAACACGGCCTCTAATGCTTCTGTATCGCCTGAGGCATCCGAATCGGAAAGTTCGTCTGCCCAAATATCGATAAGATTCCCGTTGAAGTTTCGATTGCTGCCCGGTGCCTCCGCGCTTGTTCTGCGTTGTCTGTTAGGAGCCGTTGTTGTTGGTTGTTGCATTCGTAAAGTATTTTTGGTTGTTTCTTCCGCTTTTCTTTTTCTGGCTGATGAACAATGAGCGCTTGCGAAAATTTATTTTGATGAATCTTCCACACTCCTAAAAAGACCTGGTGAAAATAATGCAAATTGCTGTAAAGTAGTTGGGTACAACTTTTTTTAAACCGATTTTTCCTTCTCCTGTCCCGGTCTCCTTTTTGAGCTCAATAAAGTACTCTTTATTTGCCCAATTTTAACAAAAATATGAAGCAAATACGTAAGGTGGTCCGTACAAACGGCTAACCTTCGAAGCTCTCCCATTCTTTGCCATACATATTAAACGTGGAACCCCACCACGAAACGCAGTATGACGAAAAGCGAAGATGGCGGTCGGAGTCAAGTGGGATTGGCCTCTCGCTATGATGGTAGGGCCAGAATGTGTGGAATGGCAACAGTTTCAACTCATGCTCAATAACAACTTTTGCTTGCTGTTCCTTGAAATACAGTTTTGCTACGTCTGTAACCAATAATGGCCCGACAACTTTCCAAGCTTCTCCGTGCGCATTGGCTCCCCCATGAAGATCCAAATTTTTGATAACCAAGTTGATGAATGGATGGTTCGGAGCTGCCCCGATAACGCCGTTGGCAATCAAGGTAGAGTCTGGATCGTTGGAATGGACGTTTCCAAATAACTCATATGCCATAAAGGCGTCGAATGATTGTTTTGTCAAGTCATCAAACCGTCGAAGGCATTGCTGATCAGAGTCAATATAGATTCCTCCGTATTTTTGAAGCATGGCGTAGCGAAGAACATCAGCGGCACCGGGAAAGTTATACTCTCTCCAACTGTCAAAGATGGGCTGGACAGCTGTCGGCAACTCCCCAACTATAGTCTCGTCTGTCCAGAGAAAGTACTCCCAGTCTGGATGGAGTTCTTTACAATGGTCCATAAAGTGTTTTGGTCTCTTTGATTCGTCTCCGAGCCATATTTGATGGATCCGTTTTGGGATCTGCTTGCGAGAGAGCTGCTTTGCCGAACTTGGAGGAGGAACATCTGTCACAAAGAAGAAGACTGCCAGCAACGCATATGCCGCACAGATTACGATGATTAACGTGCGAGATGACTCTGACATTTTGCTGAGCTTTTTGTTTTTGTTTGGCTGGTTGTTTTTCTTGTTTTGACATTTTAAGTGAAATAAGTGAAAATTTTCACTTTCTCCTCAACCAATCAAAACGCGTGGCAAAAAAATTCCACAATTTTTTCAATGGTGAAAATTTTCACATTTTGAGAGGATGACTGTAGAACCATTTACTGCCGATATCCGACGGTTAGCAATGTCGCAATCGTTTCCGGCCAAAAACGGAATCGACCGGCAATCCGGAATGTTAAAGGAAGTTGTTCCGCAAGAGGGTATCGAACGGAATGTCGGAGGCGCATTCAGCACGCCATCGCCGACGCTGATACGAAAATGAGAACCGGCAAAACCCCAGCAGAATAGATGTACGCTCAGCGGCGGTCATGGTTGCGCGGCAAGTTCAGAAGAAACGTCAGTGTTGCATTTGTTCCTTCGGCCGCCGAACTTCCACCTGCTCCAAAAACAGGTAAAAATGGGGATCGTTCCCCAAACTTTCAACGAGTCATTAACGCAGTAGACCATTCAGCAAATTACTTGTTATATTTCTTTCCATCTAAAGATGCTAAAACGGCCTATCCCTCCCAAAGATATTCATTTTAAGTTAAGTAAGGCGTGACTTTTTATTTGTATTACACGTTGCGGCAGCTCCTTTTAACTCATTTTTGGTTGTAAAACCGAATGCGTACTTTATATTTGCATTTATTTATTTATTTACTCAAATCATAATCCAACACATCCAACAAACAGCTGGCGTCACGGTTGGCTGCTCCTCCGCTATGGCTTATACCTCATGTTATGGCGGGGATTACTTCTGATAGCGCAGGAGGCAGGTTTGAGTCTTTGGCCCGCACCTGTCAAACGAAGCTTATAGCGCTCGAGTTGGCGCTCGAGTCTCTACCCACGTATCAGATCGGGATAGGAGTTACAATCCTCAAACTCACCTATGCCCGACTCGTGTGTTGAAGGTGACGGAAGGGAGGTATAATCTTAAACTCACCTATGCCTGATCCGATACACTGGATAATCTTGATGATACAATGGTGCCTTTATAAATGTAACACTAAACAGAAACGATTTATTTCATCAATAGAAAATCAAAAAAGCTATGCATCTCTGCCGCAGACCAAGAATACTGCCTCCCCAATTGAAAGGGATTCAAAATATACTGGTTTCGAAAGGATTTCCCCAGCGGCTGTCCAAATGCAATTCTGAGTTCCATTCCAACAATCATGGAACACATCAGCTACCACATTCAAATAATCCATTCGAACGTTGTCCGGATTGTCTGACAGGTGACGCACAGGTGATGTCCAATCGGTGGTAGTCCCTGATACCTCAAGGGACTTCATTTGCACTTTCCTTGAGTCCGTGTTCACAGCAACCACCAATCCAATGCGATCATAGTTTTAGAAAAGGTAGAACTTTCGATATTGTTCTCAGTTTGGTGCTTGTCAAGATGAATGACTTTTCTCACGGCAGAGATCCAATCTCTTCCATTCCAGGGCCTGCTCCTGTTGTTCCCTCTGCAAATAATGCAACTGACTCTCGGATTCAAAATTCCCAAGCAACATCACGAGAAGGTAGCTGATTTCCATTAAAAATAACAACTCGCATATCTCCATTCATTTGTTCTGGTGTTTCCACATCATACAATGACAACAGTCCATAAACCAAAAAATGTGGACCAATGTGTTACAGGATGTGGAGTTTCATTTTGTTTTTGTTTTTAACGTCCAAACAGCTTCGAACAAGTCGCCGAGCTGCCGATGCTGCCTTTTGAAGCAAATAAAAGTGCTGCCATCAATCATGATAGTTCCTTGTATATGCCAGCTTTGTGACATTCATGGTTCCAATATAGTGTGATACATTTTGGAGTGAGGTGATTTGGCTTAAAATGGGACACGTCTGCGAAGAGCCGTTGTAGCTGTGGATGTGCAGGCTTTGTGATTTTCTTTCGTGATTCACAGGTAGGGTCGGGGTCCGGGGTAGGGATCGACTTGAACCCCGCCCCGCACTCCCCGCACTCCCCAAGGTAAGATAAAATATCTATAAAAAGCCAATTTAGCTGGCATTTTAGTGTGATTTTGACCACTTACGTGCTCTCGATTTTTCTTTTGAATTTTATTTATTTTATGAAAAAAATAAATACGAAATTTTTTTTCTTTGGAATTTTATTAAAGAATTTTTTTCTGTTTTTATTTCTAAAATACACACACTGGCAGAGATACGCCACAGCCCAGAGGGTTGCCTTGTGGGGCGCAGGGAAATCCTGACCTCGACCCCCCTGCCCTGTTCTCACCTTATTCAAGGGCCATATACTTGACAATACCAAGAGGAAGAGAGTGCAATAGCTCCACTGCTTGCTGTTGTGTTGGCAAGACCCTGGGAATCTCAAGATAGATATTCTGGGATTCCAGTTGTTTAATCCCCGTTGAGGCTCAAATTGCAAGAGCGGCAGCAGCAAAAAAAACTCTGATGTGCTCAACCACAAACACTCACACCCACCACATGCAACATACAAACGCAGGCATCTGTTGCTGCCGTCCACGGTGGGTGGGATAACGCAGCAGCAGCAGAGCGAGTGGGGGTAGGCCAAGGACAAAGACTTGACAGGAACAGAATGTGGACAAAGGTTAGGAACACCTCTCACTGTAGCAGGAACAAGAGCAACAGAAGGAACGGGGCCTACAGAACACCTGGACACAGGACCGTGGACGAGACTGGACACCGTGGACAGGCCAAAACTGGAAACGGGATTCACGCCGCCCGAGCGCCCAACACTGCACACCAAAAGGCAGCAATGCACACGAGAACTCTTTGCGGCTAAAGGACGACACTGCAGCAGCATGTCTTCCAGAAGAGATGGAAGGGAAACTGGACCACAATTGCCCATTGCAAGGACGAGCAGCAAAAAGCCAAATTCCTGAAGCCAGGATGCTTTGTAGTAATGGGAATACAAGCCGTGGTACCGTTTGATAGAATAATTGATGGAGAAGTGAGGAACGCAAAGCCAACACTGGAAATCCCTCAACTACCCTTATCACTGCAGGAAATTCCAGCGTTAGAATAAGAAACAGGCAAAATACCTGGGATAGTGCACTGGAGAGTGGTCTACAATGTCAAAACAATCCCCAAGTCACTTGAAATTGTGATGGAAAGCAAAAGAGCAATGGAGAAACTTCAAGGAAAAAAAGTAAATTTATTGTAACTTACAGAAACCATAAACTCAAACAAATACATAATAAATCAAAACAGGCCAATCTTAAAGGAAATGAACTGACTAAGTACACAATATACAGCGAAGAAGATGGCCAAATAGCTAGGAGAATGTTCTGTGGCCACTGCAACAAAACCACCTCCAAGAATTTTGCACACAGGAAGACAACATGATGAATGCAATCATCAAGAGATTTCTGAAACGCAAAGTGGACGGAACGACCATGGCTAAAATGGGACGCATTAAGGACTGGATCCAAAACAACCAACAAACGCTTCTTTGAAGGCCTGGAAGAAGCTTGCAGAACCTTCAAACTGAGTGCTCCGAAGTCCAGACAAACAACTATTGCCTCATCAAAGAACAACCAGATGACAGAAGAAATGTACTGGAACCTCGCCCGGAAAACAAACAGATGCAGAGCTGCTCAAGACCAACCAGGAAACAAACACAACCACAAAAACCGAAAGGGTAAGAATAAAGGAAATGCTGCCAGAAATTCTAAAATCAAAAACACTGTCTAATAAGATTGAAGAGGAGGTGAACAGACTTGTTGCTGTGGTTGAGGAGGACGTATACCGACGCATCGCTGACACAAGAATCAAAGAAACCATTAAGAAGATGCTTGGCCGAGCTGGAAAAGATTGAAACCAGAATGTCAAACGCTTTTGCCAAGTGGGTGAAAGGCATGCAAATCCCAATGACCGGAACAGCAGAGTTAGCATTGAACGCCGATACTGAAGTCATGCACAACATGGATATCAATCGAGAGGGCGTGATGGTACCAACACTAGGCTAAACAGTAGAACTGCTCAATAGCGGCTTTAATGCACTGGACCGGGAAGTGGTGGATATTGAGAAGAGAGTAAGGGTAGTTGTGTAGGAATCAAATGGTACGTTGAGGAAACAATTGACGAAGACAGGGACCTCACTTGCTCAAAAAGACACTGCACAAGAGAAGGAACTGATGAATGGGAAACTATTGTTGTCCCAAAACATAAATGAATGGAGGTTCTTCAAACAAACATCGAATCTAGGAAAAAAAGAAGAAGACACTCAAAGCAGAAGAACAAAGAAGACAGTGGAAAACCCCAACCCAGAAAGCCCAAAGAATTGAAACCGGGAAGACTGACATGACGCCAACAAAGAACAAAGAGGTAGAGAAAGTGATCACCAAAATATCTGGAAAGGAGTGCAAAGGGACAACAACAGCAACAAACAGAACCACTCTCCAGTTAACACAAATCAAAATAAAGGAAGGAGAAGATGTCAAGATGGGAGACCAAAAAGAAGCAGGTGAGACAAAACCAATCAAAGGCAGCATCACTGAAGTAAAAAATAGGAAAAATCTAAAAAGAAACCCAAAAACATATAAAACGCGCTGAGATGCGCTGAACTCAAAAATGACCAACAAAAGAAAGTACCAGGACTCAGACCAGGATGAGATACTAACTACCAAACGCAACAAACTCAAATTGACAGAATAGAAATAGGAAGAGCAAAACAAGAAACCCAAGCCAAAGGATACATCTCAGAAGAAAGTTACCTGATAATACAGAAACTCCAAACAAAAGACAATATGTTTCCCCAAGCTGGAGGATCAAGCCCTAAACAGCAAGACATACTCAGGGAAAAAATGATAACTTGGCTTAAAATGCTCTGAAAAACAGGCGATTGTCACCAGAGTTTGCGAAGAACAGTGTATGACCAGTAGTGGTTACCAAAGAATTGTTGCAGGCAAATTCGCAAAGAGGTAACTTGGATACCCAATCGTCTTGCTGGTAGTTACAGTAAACGCGTAGGTATTGCTCAATGACTTGGTTGAGGACCTCAGTAGATCCATCAGTTTGAGGGTGAAAAGCGGTAGAAATGTTAAGTTTCACGTTTAGGAGTTCCATAAAACGTTGCCAGAAACCACCAGTAAAACGCGGGTCGCGATCGGATACAATGGATCTGGAAGCACCGTGAAGTCTAAAAACTTCCCGAATATAGATGTCTGCAGTGTCAGCACCTGTAGAAGTTTTTACCGTAGGAATAAAATGGGCTTGTTTGGTAAGCCTATCTTTTACCACAAGTAATGCATCAAAACCTTGACTAATAGGCAAGTCAGTAATCCAATCCATGGAGATATCCATCCATGGTTTGGAAGGGACAGGTAAGGGTTGGAGAAGGTCAAATGGAGCATGGCGAGAAGGACGAGAACGCTGACACGTGTCGCAGTTTGCGATGAAACGCTGAACCACGCGCCGCATGCGCGGAAACCAGTAATCACGAGAGATTAACTCAACTGTTTTAGCAACGCCAAAGTGGCCAGCAGCAGGAGCACAGTGACATTGACGGAAAACTTCAAGTTGAAGCTCCTCAGTTGGAAGGTAAATAAGTTCATCACGTAAGATGAGGCCATTGGATTCAGTGAAGATAATGTGTAACTTGCGCTTCTTGTGTAAGGCGTACAGAGCGGACTTGGAAGTAGCGAGGGTGACGCGATCGATCCAGCTTTTGTCCAAATTGACAATGGTAATGTCATCAATATCCACACGTTGGAACAGCTGAATAAAGTTTTGTTTAAGCAGCTCATCGCCTTGCTGAGTGACATAGTCAGCGCGTCTGGTTTTCCGGAAAGTCGGCCAGGGCGATGAAAAATTTTAAAACTAAATTCCGACAACTTAGTCATCCACCTATATTGGCGACGGGTAAGTTGCTGAACGGCAGTAAAGTTTTGAAGGCGATCATGATCAGAGAACACAATGATTGGATCCGAAGGTTCAACGGCTATCAGATAATGTCTCCAGGCCGCGAACGCGTCTACATTGGCAAGCAGTTCCTTGTCGTGAGTATCGTAGTTGATTTCCGCTGGAATTAACTTGCGGTAATGAAAGGCAACAGGATGTAACCTTCCATCCGAACCGAACTGGGATAAAATTGCGCCCAGTGCAAAATCTGAGCAATCAGTTTCCACATACACGGTACGACTGGGATCGAAGTGAATCAGGACCGGAGCGGTGGAGAATGCATGTTTATGCTTTTCAAAAGCCGATGCCGCGGCTTCGGACCATGGAAAGGGTCCAATTTTGGCTTCCTTACGCGTTAGGCTGGTGAGCGGTATCACAATATCGGAGTAGCCGGTGATAATTTGGCGGTAAAAATTTGCAAATCCCAGGAAAATTTGCACGTCCTTGACAGACTGAGGTACCGGCCAACTGGAAACGGTAGCAACCTTGGCAGGATCCATCTTGACACCATCGGCAGAGAAGATATGGCCCAGGAATTCCGTAGAACTGGTATGGAAAGCGCATTTGGCAGGGCTAACTACCAAGTTGTGTTTCCGCAAGGGCTCCAAAACTTCCTTGACGTGACGTTCGTGTAGTTCTTCATCTTCGGAAAAGATGAGGATGTCATCCAAATAAACGATGACAAACACGCCCAGTAAGTCCGAAAAAATGCCATTCATGAAGTACTGGAAGGCAGCTGGAGCGTTGGTTAGACCGAAACTAACCACATTATACTGGAAATGGCCAAACTTGCAGCGAAATGCAGTCTTCCATTCATCACCAGAGCGTATTCTTAGTAAGTGGTACGCGTCCGGGAGATCCAAGTGAGTGAAAATTTTAGCCTTGGATAATTTTCCCGCAAGATCCGTGAACAGCGGTAGCGGAAACTTGTTCTTGACTACAATGTTGTTGATGGCACGATAGTCAATACAGAGGCGGAAACCACCATTTGGCTTCTTGACAAAGAAGCAAGGGGCCGCAACCGGAGAGGTAGAGGGAAATATCCAGCCTCTAGCCAAGGCATTAGTAAGATATTCCTGGAGAACTTTTTCTGTTGATGCGTGCAGAATCATGGATCCATTCTGGGAACCCGTTAATGTATAGTTTCCGTGGAAAGTGCTCAACAGATGGATGCAGGGATATGTGCGTGTTGACTCACCCATTGTGCTCAAGTTGCTCATCGGATCAACTGGGTTTGGGAGTGGTTGGATCGCTGATCCCTGGCGGTGGTTTTGGGTTAGTTGCCACCAAGGACTTTGAGGCAAAACAACGTCTTGGTGTGACTTATGGAAGGTGCCTCCAACCATCTTCGTGCCATTGATGTTTTGCGCTCAGTGCTCTCTCTTCCTGATCCGCCCTATCTAGTCAAGCAAAGGGAATATGGTATTATGGTTGCCCAACTTTTCCCTTTCGCAAATGAATCTGACACTGGGGAAGCGTTTGTTCGTCCTGATGGGAAGACAATGATTGAAGACACCCTTGATCTGAGTGAAGCTGTCGCCATGTATCCAAACTCAAAGGAGAAACCGTGGACCGTGTATTTCTCCTTGGCTGCACCGGACCCTGATTATGTTCCCCCGAAAGCTCCCTATGGATGACATTGAGGCTTCAGAGGACCCCCTGCAGCAAGCACGCGTCGCCTATTTGATGGAGCTGTCAAAGGACACATTTATTGATGGATTTGGGGAAGACTCTGGGGTACTGCGATTCATCAACAATGCTCCCAATGCAAGCCTGGTGAATTGCCGTTTTGCTGTGGACAGAGTCAAAAAAACAGTGTCAGTGGAAACCATCCCAAAAGTTGCTGCTGGCTGTGAGTTCTTTTTGGTGTACAGGTTTAATTCAAACGGAAATGGAGTGTACTGGAATCAAATCCACTCTGACTCTGCAGAAAGACTTGCTCAACGCAAGCAGATTATTGCAGCAATGAAGCATGTTGATTTGTGATTTATTTGTTTTTGGTTTTTTGTGGAATAAAAGATCTTTGTTTGTTGTGCCACATTGCCAAGGGCAGAGGTTAGAAGCCACTTTTTAAATGGTGATAGATAACAATATTCTTTCCCAATGTTTTTTTGATGGAGTGAGTGGACTCGATTCTAAAAGCCTTTGGGTCCCTGGACCTTCACAACTACAAATGTTATAAATACTGAAGAGAGAGCCCTGGAACTTTGCAAATGGCTCCAAAGAATGTAATAAACAGCATTGGTCGAGGTTTCGTGAATTTTTGTGCTTACCGTTGTTGGGTTGTTGTGTTGAAACTTAACTAAACTCACCATCACCGCGGTGGTACAATCACAAATTCTGAGTGGAAAACACTTCTATAAGCGTTTTAAAGTGTTTCTAAAAGGTGGGCATGGGTTTCCCTTTGTTGGAATCTGTTTTGGTGAAATCTTGCACGTCTCTGCTGCAACTCACAAACACACTGCCACCATGGGCCCAACTCTCAAAACCATGCAAACCAATACAAAGCAACCATGAAAAGCCATTGGTAGGCGCTATAAAGATTTTTGTGCTTGCCTAAAATCTTTGGGTGAGTTTTACTCCAAACAGTCTTACAGCCACTGCAGTCCTAAAATCACAGAAGGACACTTGATCTAGCATTAATATAGACGTAATAACAAAATTGTGTTCTCAGATTCCTAGTCCCTGCACCACAAGGCTGGCAATAATCATAAAACAAGTCAAACCCTTTCCAACAAACAATGACTCGACAATATCAAGTTCAAGTCATTTATTCAGGCAGTTTAGGCTACACTCTCCACCCCACTTTATCCAACAGGAGGTTACAGTCTTCTTAAACGTCAACCCCGCAGATTAAAGATTCTGATACTGCGGCAGTAAGAGATTTCATACTTAAAAAAAAAAACAATTTATTCAGGCAGTTTAAACTTCATTCTCAATCCCATCTCATTCAATGGGAAGCTCAGGTTGCCCCTAAATGTACTATTCTTTTCTCCCTTCTTTTTCTTTGGGTTAAACAAAAAGTCGGTGGCCCACTTCTCCGCAAAAAGAATGACGGCAAATCTGTTTCCCTCAATGGTCCCCACCTTGTGATCAAAATGGTACGCATCCATGAGAATAAAGTCCCCCGGAGATAGCTTTACAGCTTTTCCATACTGTGTAAAGATCATATCACTTCCACTAAAGGGGCCAAAGGAAATACAGGCGTCCATGGCGTAAGCATAGTTGTTTTGGTCCCTATGACGTTTGGCTGCCCGTGGAGAGTTGTGCGAGACAGCACATGTGGAAAATACATTCAAAAACTTGTCATCCAGTTGCGACAAAAGTGCGGAGGCTAGTTTTGTTTTGGCTTCGACACTGGAAGGGTCTTTGACCACAGCCGCCTTGTATTCCTTGAGTTTGCGACAAATCCTTGCATAAAAATCGTAAAGACCTGGGTGGTACGCCCTGTAGAACTTGGTCATGTATTCTGTAATTCCATCCAAGGATTTGATGGCTGCGTCTTGGTCGTATTTTAAAGAACTTGGAACGTCTGCAGTAGTAAGATTGTACAAATCCTTGGTGGCAAACAAGAATTTACAATATCTCTTCCAAATCCCCAGATGCTTTGAAAGGTTGCTGCAATCTTTAGCAGTGATGGGTGCATTTTGTAGGTAATACAGCTTCGGCTCTCAGGTTGTTTGTTTTTTTTCTGCTATTTCCCCTGGTATTCTCCCTCAGGTTTTGTGTCCTTGTGTTGTAGACGGACTGGAAGAGGTGCTGGTTCTGTAGATAGGTGAGCTGATTGTTCTGGGCACTAGAGAGATTTTTGGAGAGAATTCTTAAACTTTATTCCCAAACATGGAGCTTGCAACATGAGTTTCATGCGCCTCCAACACTTCCCCTCAAGCAAACATTCTTGTGTACTTTTGAGCTTGAATAAATAGTTGAATTGTTCAATATGAGTTGTATGTTTAAAATATAAAGTTTCGATGTTCTAGAATCGAAATTGAATTGAATTGAATAGAATTGACTTAGCATTATGAGGGGCAAATCACGACTAGCCCCAATGCGTATCGGAAGTCATTCTTGAATCGTGAATAGTTTAAGTTGTAATCGCGGTAAGAGACATCATGCCAAATCGGGCACAAAGTTTCTTGATGCGTCCAAGGTACTTGGTGAGTAAATTGGCTGGCTGGTCAGCGGTCTTGATCCAAGTGACCTTGACTTGTTTTAAATTGACTAATTCGCAAATGTAGTGGTATTGAATATTGATGTGCTTGGATCGATGTGAGAATACGTCGTTGTTGCATTGATGAATTGTAGACTGGTTATCTTCGAAGACTTGAATTGGTTTTTTGAGTGGTATGTTGAGTGTATCGTAAAGCTGAATAAAAGATTGAAGTTCGTGTCCTAATTCACTGATAGACATGTATTTGGCTTCTGTAGATGAGAGTGGGGAGACTGGAGTCTTGGTTGACTTCCAGCTGATGACGCCATCCGCGAGAACAACCATGTAGCCAAGCTAGGACTTTGCTTCATGGTGGATGTTGTACCCGGCGTCGCTGTAGCCAATAGGACTTGAATAACCTTGTTTAGAGTAGAAGATACCGTGGTTTTGTGTGTCATGGATGTAGCGGAAGACACGCATGAGTTCTTCCCAGTGTTGTTGTGATGGTTTGCTGGAGAAGATGGATAGAAAGGAGATTGCTGTAGAGATGTCTGGGCGAGTGTTGATAGATGCGTTGTTGAGGCATCCAATGGCTTCAAGGCATAGGGATGGGTTGTTGAAGAGGGGGGTGGTGTCTGATGCTGGAGTTGGTGAAAATGAGCTTGGCAAGGGAGTGGAAATTGGATAATGCGAAAAATGCCGGTAAATTGCTCAAAGATTTCCTTGATGTATTTTGATTGGTGGATGAAGATTCCGGAGGGCACGTGTTCAACTTGTATTCCGATTGTGTAGGTAATTTTTCCTAAGTCTCGCATTTTGAATTCCTTCCTAAGAGAAATCACGCCCTCATCGATAAGTGCTTGGTCACCAAAGAAACACAAGTCGTCGACGTAGATAGCCAAGTACACCGTCTTGCCATCCACAGTCTTAAAGAAGACGCACGGGTCCGCTTTCGACTGAGTGTATCCTGTTTCTTTGAGGTGAGTCGTCAACTTCTTTTACCAAATACGACCCGCTTGTTTTAATCCATAAAGTCCTTTTAGGAGTTCATAGACCCTGCCGGTTCCATCGTCGTATCCGGGAGGCTGCTTCATGTAGACGGGTTTGTCGATATTGCCATACAAGTACGCGGTGCTCATGTCGCACATGTGGGTATCCCACCCGTTAATTGCTGTGAGCGCTAAAAGCCATCTGAAAGTTGCAGCGCGCAGTACTGGTATAGTCCAATCCAAATTGTTGTGTATATCCCTGAGCGACTAAACACGCCTTAAATCTTTCAACAGATCTGTCACTGTTCAACTTGACCTTGTAAACCCATTTGCTGCCAACAATATTGATGCTGTCAGGAGCTTTCACAAGTCTGTAGGTCTTGTTGTCCACAAGCGCGTCAAGTTCGGCTTTCTCGGCTGCAAGCCATTCTTTTTGGAATTTGCTCTTCATGGCTGCGTTCCGTGTCTTCGGTGATTCAGGAGTTTTTGAAATAGGCGTCGAGGTGAGTGGTACATTGTGTAGTTTGTCTTCGATTGCAGCCGATGACCATTCTTCACCAAACGTATGTGTTTCTTCTTTGTTGAGTGTCGGTGAGCACAGCAGCATCGTCGCAAGTAATGTCCGTAATTTGCTGAGTCTTTGAGACATGCGTTGCGGCGGCGTTGCTGGTTTTGGTACTGTTGGCGGCGGCTGCGGCGGCGGTTGTACTGGAGTGCCAAGACCTTGGCTTGTTAAGGTACGCTTCATCGCACTTTTGAGTGGTTTGTGGTTTTACTAAGTGTTATTCGTATTGTGATTAGTGTATCGTTGTTGATTTGAGCAATTGAGGTAAGGGTATATGTGTTTTTGTAATGATGTGTGTTAAAAGTTGTTTTGATTTTTGTAGTGATTTGTATGTGGAGGGTTTCCTCTCTTCGAGAGTACTTCCAATTGTATGTGGCTACCGTTGATGTAGGTGATCAAGGTATGTAAATTATTTTTATGTGTTGGAGATCCCAGGATCAGGGCTTGGCCTTTATTAATTTGATTTTTGTTTTGTGTATTGTAGCTTCCCCTCAATCCGTTCCCGTTGAGTCTTACAAGGCGTCCCCCGCAAGTTCCAAACAAGATGAATGGTAAGGAAGGATTGGGGTTATTGTGTTGTATCTTACATTTTTGTTAAGTGTTGGTTTGTATTTTGTAGCTCAAGTCTCGCGGCATTTGCCTTGAGGACTGTGTGTTGATTTGCGGCGAGCTAACGTAAGCTTTATGTGGTTAATTGTTTGTCAGGAGACAAGTTGTTGTCTTTTTCCCTGCCACAGACTCCGCTTTTATAGCGTTTTACTGTTGCTTTAGTCTTTTACATGGTCCCATTGAGACCTGTTGAGGTTGAAAACCTCGTATCCCATTTGCCGATTGAGGCGGTGCATCAACTTGACATGGCGATTTCCAATTGGGGGAAATTAGTGAAGGGGAAATTTATTGCCGTCTGACGGCGTTGATACTCAATAATAAAGGTTACATTTACCAAATGTCTTCATCTTTCTACATGTGAGCAGCTGATAAACCACATGCCGCCAAGGTCCAAAAGCATAACCCATCTCTGGTTAAGGAGTCCCTTAATCTCGGCAGCGCACGGCCAATGTATTATGGTGTTTTGGTTTGGAAAGCATGCAGGAAAGATGTACCTGGTGCAACGGCCAAGGCGCTGGCTTCGAGAGCGTTATGCCCCAGGTTCGAATCACGGAAACTCCTTTTATTCTAACAATCCGTACAACTTATAGTTTATTTCTAATCTCTGTTAAGTAGTGCAAGTGATATTGTATCTTTATGTGTAATACTCAACATTCCCCTGCAATATTACTTGGCTGCGTTTCGGGGTGTGATGGAAGATTTGACTTCTTGCAACATAGCCAAACTTCGTAACCCAAGATTGAATGTCGCCTCTTGATGTTCAGTAGGCCCAACTGCTTTCGTTAAGAAATCAGCCCACATTTGTTTGGTCAGAGTGTCCTCAAGGACCACTGTGCCGTTGTTAATGTGGTAGTTTAAGTTCTTATCTTTCACGTCCATATGTTTAATACGTTGATGTTGACCTTCCTCATTAGCGATGAGAATACTTGACATGTTATCTTGTTTAATAACAATATGATCTTGACCAGAAATACCCGAAGATTTCATAAGCTGCAATAGCAAGATAATCTCGCGTATTGCTTCAGAGAGCGCAATGAGTTCTGCTTCAGTGGATGACAAAGCAACAGTAGTCTGCTTCCTTGACTGCCACATGATTGCAGCCAGCAAAGAGAATAACAATGCCTGTTCTAGAAGGGCGTCCTTTAGCTTCATAGGCTTGCATCTGCGTAGCAGATTGGCCGTAGTGTAGGATCATTTAGGAAATACTTTCCCCCGTCAACACGTAAGATTTCATTACCTGATTTCTGGTAACAAATTCCCAAATCGCGCGTACCGTTGAGATATAGAAGAACGCGTTTGAGCGCTTTCATGTCCCCGTTGGTAGGTTGAGTCTGGTATTGTGAAAGAATGCCAATACTACAAGAAAGATTGGGACGAGTCTTCCCTGCTAAGTATAGTAAGCACATGACCACAGATCAATATGCTGCGGACTCAGCAACATTAAGAAAATCTAACGTATCGTCATGTTTGACTTGTCAAGCCTACAGACAATTACTTGCCCATGTATATTGACTTTTCTAAACCCATGCGGCATTTCTAGATATAGTTGCGTATCTGTTTCACCATGTACAAATGCGTTTGGGACATCCACTTCGAAAACAAATTTACCTGTGAGCGCTGCGAAAGCAATAAGAAACCGAATAGTCTCTGTTCGCGCAACAGGTGAATAAGTTTTGAAATAGTCAAGATTCTTGACTTGGGAAAATCCGCGTGCGACCCAGCGGGCTTTAAAACGTTCCAAAATTCCCTTGTTTGAAATTTTGAAAGCAAAAACCCACTTGCCTGACATAAGGTGAGCGCCTTCCGGTAAGACAGTTTCTGTCCAAGTCTCATTATTCATGAGTTTGTTGTATTCACGTATCATGGCAGCTAACCAATAGGCAGCAAAGACTGGGTCTGCCATGGCCTCCTCGACAGTGTTTGGGATCTGAGGCAAGTTCTCTTTTCTCCAAATCTGTGTAGGAACCGGACTCGGGGCCGGAGTTACCCAAGTAAACTTGGCAAGGTGATCACGTAAGAAAAACAAAAGGGGTGAACTAGAGTCTAGTAGTGACAATTTTACTGCTTTCGCAATATAAAAGTCATTAGCTTCCCAATCCGGCAAGGATTCTTTGTCTGAATCCGAACCCTCGGAATCCAATTTTCCCGAGAAATCATCATCACGTGGAAGCGATGAAGATTGTGGTTCAGTTTCAAGACTCGAATTAGACATTCCTGAAGTGTCTAACAAATCAAGCGGATAGCTGGCCTCAGCTAACTCAAGAGTGGAATCTTGAGGATTCATACCAAGGTGAATGGCATCATGAACGATAACGTGACGTAACTGGTCAACTTTACCTGTCTGATAGTTTTCTACTAAGTAAACTTGACTGTCAATTCCTTTGTAACCAAGAAATACACCAAGTTCAGACTTTTCAATAACGTTTCTCCTTGAGCGTTGTTCATCAAAGATGAGAATACTTGCAAGGGAACCAAAAACGCGGGCGTTCTTAGTGTCAGCGTGTCTTTTAAAGAGCGCAAAGAATGGTGTTCCTTTCAGGTAAGGATGAAACAACATGTTCTTCAAAAACGCTGCATAAAACAACGCGTACGTATAGTAATACTCACGCGGCAGTTTACTTTGTGAGAGTAAGCACTCAGTCATACCTTTTAAAGTACAAACTGTACGTTCTACAAGACTGTTGAATTCTTTAACATAAGGAGGAGATGCAGTCAACTCAATTTTATTGATGCACTTAGAGCAAAAATCAATAAACCATTGGGTTGTCATCAGTTCTGCAGTGTCAGAACGTATTTCCCCCACAATTATACTGTGGTCGAGTTCAAATTTGCCAATGTGTTGGCGCATTGTAGAACACGTCTTGCTTTTAGATTCCAAAAGATAAATGGAAATCCATCGCGTGAATTCATCGACAATACACCCCCGGAGGAAAAAAATGTTTTAAAATATTTTTGAAACATTTTAAAATAATTAGGGTGGAATTTTTTAAAATGACGCCAACAAGCGCATTTTGGGAGATTTTTGGGAAATATTTCAAAATATTTTAAAAATATTTTAAAAGAGATAAAAAAATATTTTTAAATGTTACAAAAAATAATTTAGAATAAGGGTGACTTTATAAATAGTTTTGAACCAATAATTTCCTCTTCACAAAATGTGTTTTTTTTCTTGTTTTTGAGTTCAAAATTTCCAAAATAAAATCTGAAAGTAGCTCGAGAGGTACTTTGAGTTGAAAAAAGTGTAAAAAGAAGTAAAAATCACAAAATTCCTCCAAAACAGTCCCCAACAACAAAGGCAAGGCTTTCAGCCGCAAGAGCAGCAGCAGCAGCAGCAAAAAGGACTGTATAAGCCTTAATTGCTCGGATTCTTCGTGAGAAATTATAACAGGACAAGGTTGCACAAAAGGAGGCTGCCAAGAGGCTGAAGGAAGAGGGAAAACGTGCAAAAGAAGCTCTCAAAGCCATGAAGCCTTCGCAAAAGACATGGTATTTTTTTGTTTTCTATAACATTGTTTTGGTGAAGTTGTAATAAATCATTGTTTCTAAGGAGTGACCATGACAAACTACAAGCAGTCCTGATGAGACAGAGTGCCATGGATGTTTACGTGAATGCAAACAATTTGGCTCTAGGATTCATTCCAACAACTGTTCTACTTTTGGTCTTGATGATTGGGTTGCTAACCGATATAGAGTAATTGCTAACTGCTTCTCTGTATAGATGGGGTTCCCACGACCTAAGAAACAAGGGAGGTGAGATCCAAATCGTTGCTTGTCGCCTATGGAAAGGTGGGTAATAGCACACCTGTCTTGGCTTTCCGAAGGTACGGCTCAAGCTCAGTTCACAGCCAATTGATTGGTCAAAATTAACAGCCAACTTTTGGTTGGGATTTGTTGAAAAATGAATTTTAATTTCTTTTTTATTTGGTCGTCGAAAACCGTTTATAAAGTCACCCTCACTCTTCAATGTCCATTCTCAAGTTCTCCAATAACCAGGATGGTGAGACGACAGCATCTTGTTCAGTGAGGTGAGTCGATTCATCGAAAAAAATGAAGTTGAGAAAAATTGCATGACGCAATTGCAAACGGAGCAAGTTGACCAATCGGCATCTTTTGATCACAGGACTTGTCACGTGCCTTTGGTTGTAAGCTGTCCTTTGCGACTTTTCCACGAAGAAAAAAACTCCACCATTTGGCTTCTTGACAAAGAAGCAAGGGGCCGCAACCGGAGAGGTAGAGGGAAATATCCAGCCTCTAGCCAAGGCATTAGTAAGATATTCCTGGAGAACTTTTTCTGTTGATGCGTGCAGAATCATGGATCCATTCTGGGAACCCGTTAATGTATAGTTTCCGTGGAAAGTGCTCAACAGATGGATGCAGGGATATGTGCGTGTTGACTCACCCATTGTGCTCAAGTTGCTCATCGGATCAACTGGGTTTGGGAGTGGTTGGATCGCTGATCCCTGGCGGTGGTTTTGGGTTAGTTGCCACCAAGGACTTTGAGGCAAAACAACGTCTTGGTGTGACTTATGGAAGGTGCCTCCAACCATCTTCGTGCCATTGATGTTTTGCGCTCAGTGCTCTCTCTTCCTGATCCGCCCTATCTAGTCAAGCAAAGGGAATATGGTATTATGGTTGCCCAACTTTTCCCTTTCGCAAATGAATCTGACACTGGGGAAGCGTTTGTTCGTCCTGATGGGAAGACAATGATTGAAGACACCCTTGATCTGAGTGAAGCTGTCGCCATGTATCCAAACTCAAAGGAGAAACCGTGGACCGTGTATTTCTCCTTGGCTGCACCGGACCCTGATTATGTTCCCCCGAAAGCTCCCTATGGATGACATTGAGGCTTCAGAGGACCCCCTGCAGCAAGCACGCGTCGCCTATTTGATGGAGCTGTCAAAGGACACATTTATTGATGGATTTGGGGAAGACTCTGGGGTACTGCGATTCATCAACAATGCTCCCAATGCAAGCCTGGTGAATTGCCGTTTTGCTGTGGACAGAGTCAAAAAAACAGTGTCAGTGGAAACCATCCCAAAAGTTGCTGCTGGCTGTGAGTTCTTTTTGGTGTACAGGTTTAATTCAAACGGAAATGGAGTGTACTGGAATCAAATCCACTCTGACTCTGCAGAAAGACTTGCTCAACGCAAGCAGATTATTGCAGCAATGAAGCATGTTGATTTGTGATTTATTTGTTTTTGGTTTTTTGTGGAATAAAAGATCTTTGTTTGTTGTGCCACATTGCCAAGGGCAGAGGTTAGAAGCCACTTTTTAAATGGTGATAGATAACAATATTCTTTCCCAATGTTTTTTTGATGGAGTGAGTGGACTCGATTCTAAAAGCCTTTGGGTCCCTGGACCTTCACAACTACAAATGTTATAAATACTGAAGAGAGAGCCCTGGAACTTTGCAAATGGCTCCAAAGAATGTAATAAACAGCATTGGTCGAGGTTTCGTGAATTTTTGTGCTTACCGTTGTTGGGTTGTTGTGTTGAAACTTAACTAAACTCACCATCACCGCGGTGGTACAATCACAAATTCTGAGTGGAAAACACTTCTATAAGCGTTTTAAAGTGTTTCTAAAAGGTGGGCATGGGTTTCCCTTTGTTGGAATCTGTTTTGGTGAAATCTTGCACGTCTCTGCTGCAACTCACAAACACACTGCCACCATGGGCCCAACTCTCAAAACCATGCAAACCAATACAAAGCAACCATGAAAAGCCATTGGTAGGCGCTATAAAGATTTTTGTGCTTGCCTAAAATCTTTGGGTGAGTTTTACTCCAAACAGTCTTACAGCCACTGCAGTCCTAAAATCACAGAAGGACACTTGATCTAGCATTAATATAGACGTAATAACAAAATTGTGTTCTCAGATTCCTAGTCCCTGCACCACAAGGCTGGCAATAATCATAAAACAAGTCAAACCCTTTCCAACAAACAATGACTCGACAATATCAAGTTCAAGTCATTTATTCAGGCAGTTTAGGCTACACTCTCCACCCCACTTTATCCAACAGGAGGTTACAGTCTTCTTAAACGTCAACCCCGCAGATTAAAGATTCTGATACTGCGGCAGTAAGAGATTTCATACTTAAAAAAAAAAACAATTTATTCAGGCAGTTTAAACTTCATTCTCAATCCCATCTCATTCAATGGGAAGCTCAGGTTGCCCCTAAATGTACTATTCTTTTCTCCCTTCTTTTTCTTTGGGTTAAACAAAAAGTCGGTGGCCCACTTCTCCGCAAAAAGAATGACGGCAAATCTGTTTCCCTCAATGGTCCCCACCTTGTGATCAAAATGGTACGCATCCATGAGAATAAAGTCCCCCGGAGATAGCTTTACAGCTTTTCCATACTGTGTAAAGATCATATCACTTCCACTAAAGGGGCCAAAGGAAATACAGGCGTCCATGGCGTAAGCATAGTTGTTTTGGTCCCTATGACGTTTGGCTGCCCGTGGAGAGTTGTGCGAGACAGCACATGTGGAAAATACATTCAAAAACTTGTCATCCAGTTGCGACAAAAGTGCGGAGGCTAGTTTTGTTTTGGCTTCGACACTGGAAGGGTCTTTGACCACAGCCGCCTTGTATTCCTTGAGTTTGCGACAAATCCTTGCATAAAAATCGTAAAGACCTGGGTGGTACGCCCTGTAGAACTTGGTCATGTATTCTGTAATTCCATCCAAGGATTTGATGGCTGCGTCTTGGTCGTATTTTAAAGAACTTGGAACGTCTGCAGTAGTAAGATTGTACAAATCCTTGGTGGCAAACAAGAATTTACAATATCTCTTCCAAATCCCCAGATGCTTTGAAAGGTTGCTGCAATCTTTAGCAGTGATGGGTGCATTTTGTAGGTAATACAGCTTCGGCTCTCAGGTTGTTTGTTTTTTTTCTGCTATTTCCCCTGGTATTCTCCCTCAGGTTTTGTGTCCTTGTGTTGTAGACGGACTGGAAGAGGTGCTGGTTCTGTAGATAGGTGAGCTGATTGTTCTGGGCACTAGAGAGATTTTTGGAGAGAATTCTTAAACTTTATTCCCAAACATGGAGCTTGCAACATGAGTTTCATGCGCCTCCAACACTTCCCCTCAAGCAAACATTCTTGTGTACTTTTGAGCTTGAATAAATAGTTGAATTGTTCAATATGAGTTGTATGTTTAAAATATAAAGTTTCGATGTTCTAGAATCGAAATTGAATTGAATTGAATAGAATTGACTTAGCATTATGAGGGGCAAATCACGACTAGCCCCAATGCGTATCGGAAGTCATTCTTGAATCGTGAATAGTTTAAGTTGTAATCGCGGTAAGAGACATCATGCCAAATCGGGCACAAAGTTTCTTGATGCGTCCAAGGTACTTGGTGAGTAAATTGGCTGGCTGGTCAGCGGTCTTGATCCAAGTGACCTTGACTTGTTTTAAATTGACTAATTCGCAAATGTAGTGGTATTGAATATTGATGTGCTTGGATCGATGTGAGAATACGTCGTTGTTGCATTGATGAATTGTAGACTGGTTATCTTCGAAGACTTGAATTGGTTTTTTGAGTGGTATGTTGAGTGTATCGTAAAGCTGAATAAAAGATTGAAGTTCGTGTCCTAATTCACTGATAGACATGTATTTGGCTTCTGTAGATGAGAGTGGGGAGACTGGAGTCTTGGTTGACTTCCAGCTGATGACGCCATCCGCGAGAACAACCATGTAGCCAAGCTAGGACTTTGCTTCATGGTGGATGTTGTACCCGGCGTCGCTGTAGCCAATAGGACTTGAATAACCTTGTTTAGAGTAGAAGATACCGTGGTTTTGTGTGTCATGGATGTAGCGGAAGACACGCATGAGTTCTTCCCAGTGTTGTTGTGATGGTTTGCTGGAGAAGATGGATAGAAAGGAGATTGCTGTAGAGATGTCTGGGCGAGTGTTGATAGATGCGTTGTTGAGGCATCCAATGGCTTCAAGGCATAGGGATGGGTTGTTGAAGAGGGGGGTGGTGTCTGATGCTGGAGTTGGTGAAAATGAGCTTGGCAAGGGAGTGGAAATTGGATAATGCGAAAAATGCCGGTAAATTGCTCAAAGATTTCCTTGATGTATTTTGATTGGTGGATGAAGATTCCGGAGGGCACGTGTTCAACTTGTATTCCGATTGTGTAGGTAATTTTTCCTAAGTCTCGCATTTTGAATTCCTTCCTAAGAGAAATCACGCCCTCATCGATAAGTGCTTGGTCACCAAAGAAACACAAGTCGTCGACGTAGATAGCCAAGTACACCGTCTTGCCATCCACAGTCTTAAAGAAGACGCACGGGTCCGCTTTCGACTGAGTGTATCCTGTTTCTTTGAGGTGAGTCGTCAACTTCTTTTACCAAATACGACCCGCTTGTTTTAATCCATAAAGTCCTTTTAGGAGTTCATAGACCCTGCCGGTTCCATCGTCGTATCCGGGAGGCTGCTTCATGTAGACGGGTTTGTCGATATTGCCATACAAGTACGCGGTGCTCATGTCGCACATGTGGGTATCCCACCCGTTAATTGCTGTGAGCGCTAAAAGCCATCTGAAAGTTGCAGCGCGCAGTACTGGTATAGTCCAATCCAAATTGTTGTGTATATCCCTGAGCGACTAAACACGCCTTAAATCTTTCAACAGATCTGTCACTGTTCAACTTGACCTTGTAAACCCATTTGCTGCCAACAATATTGATGCTGTCAGGAGCTTTCACAAGTCTGTAGGTCTTGTTGTCCACAAGCGCGTCAAGTTCGGCTTTCTCGGCTGCAAGCCATTCTTTTTGGAATTTGCTCTTCATGGCTGCGTTCCGTGTCTTCGGTGATTCAGGAGTTTTTGAAATAGGCGTCGAGGTGAGTGGTACATTGTGTAGTTTGTCTTCGATTGCAGCCGATGACCATTCTTCACCAAACGTATGTGTTTCTTCTTTGTTGAGTGTCGGTGAGCACAGCAGCATCGTCGCAAGTAATGTCCGTAATTTGCTGAGTCTTTGAGACATGCGTTGCGGCGGCGTTGCTGGTTTTGGTACTGTTGGCGGCGGCTGCGGCGGCGGTTGTACTGGAGTGCCAAGACCTTGGCTTGTTAAGGTACGCTTCATCGCACTTTTGAGTGGTTTGTGGTTTTACTAAGTGTTATTCGTATTGTGATTAGTGTATCGTTGTTGATTTGAGCAATTGAGGTAAGGGTATATGTGTTTTTGTAATGATGTGTGTTAAAAGTTGTTTTGATTTTTGTAGTGATTTGTATGTGGAGGGTTTCCTCTCTTCGAGAGTACTTCCAATTGTATGTGGCTACCGTTGATGTAGGTGATCAAGGTATGTAAATTATTTTTATGTGTTGGAGATCCCAGGATCAGGGCTTGGCCTTTATTAATTTGATTTTTGTTTTGTGTATTGTAGCTTCCCCTCAATCCGTTCCCGTTGAGTCTTACAAGGCGTCCCCCGCAAGTTCCAAACAAGATGAATGG
The DNA here is from genome assembly GCA_025765595.1 of Obelidium mucronatum. NCBI lineage: Eukaryota > Fungi > Chytridiomycota > Chytridiomycetes > Chytridiales > Chytriomycetaceae > Obelidium > Obelidium mucronatum. The sequence goes on from JAIVFH010000041.1 coordinate 230,218, forward strand.
TAAGGAAGGATTGGGGTTATTGTGTTGTATCTTACATTTTTGTTAAGTGTTGGTTTGTATTTTGTAGCTCAAGTCTCGCGGCATTTGCCTTGAGGACTGTGTGTTGATTTGCGGCGAGCTAACGTAAGCTTTATGTGGTTAATTGTTTGTCAGGAGACAAGTTGTTGTCTTTTTCCCTGCCACAGACTCCGCTTTTATAGCGTTTTACTGTTGCTTTAGTCTTTTACATGGTCCCATTGAGACCTGTTGAGGTTGAAAACCTCGTATCCCATTTGCCGATTGAGGCGGTGCATCAACTTGACATGGCGATTTCCAATTGGGGGAAATTAGTGAAGGGGAAATTTATTGCCGTCTGACGGCGTTGATACTCAATAATAAAGGTTACATTTACCAAATGTCTTCATCTTTCTACATGTGAGCAGCTGATAAACCACATGCCGCCAAGGTCCAAAAGCATAACCCATCTCTGGTTAAGGAGTCCCTTAATCTCGGCAGCGCACGGCCAATGTATTATGGTGTTTTGGTTTGGAAAGCATGCAGGAAAGATGTACCTGGTGCAACGGCCAAGGCGCTGGCTTCGAGAGCGTTATGCCCCAGGTTCGAATCACGGAAACTCCTTTTATTCTAACAATCCGTACAACTTATAGTTTATTTCTAATCTCTGTTAAGTAGTGCAAGTGATATTGTATCTTTATGTGTAATACTCAACATTCCCCTGCAATATTACTTGGCTGCGTTTCGGGGTGTGATGGAAGATTTGACTTCTTGCAACATAGCCAAACTTCGTAACCCAAGATTGAATGTCGCCTCTTGATGTTCAGTAGGCCCAACTGCTTTCGTTAAGAAATCAGCCCACATTTGTTTGGTCAGAGTGTCCTCAAGGACCACTGTGCCGTTGTTAATGTGGTAGTTTAAGTTCTTATCTTTCACGTCCATATGTTTAATACGTTGATGTTGACCTTCCTCATTAGCGATGAGAATACTTGACATGTTATCTTGTTTAATAACAATATGATCTTGACCAGAAATACCCGAAGATTTCATAAGCTGCAATAGCAAGATAATCTCGCGTATTGCTTCAGAGAGCGCAATGAGTTCTGCTTCAGTGGATGACAAAGCAACAGTAGTCTGCTTCCTTGACTGCCACATGATTGCAGCCAGCAAAGAGAATAACAATGCCTGTTCTAGAAGGGCGTCCTTTAGCTTCATAGGCTTGCATCTGCGTAGCAGATTGGCCGTAGTGTAGGATCATTTAGGAAATACTTTCCCCCGTCAACACGTAAGATTTCATTACCTGATTTCTGGTAACAAATTCCCAAATCGCGCGTACCGTTGAGATATAGAAGAACGCGTTTGAGCGCTTTCATGTCCCCGTTGGTAGGTTGAGTCTGGTATTGTGAAAGAATGCCAATACTACAAGAAAGATTGGGACGAGTCTTCCCTGCTAAGTATAGTAAGCACATGACCACAGATCAATATGCTGCGGACTCAGCAACATTAAGAAAATCTAACGTATCGTCATGTTTGACTTGTCAAGCCTACAGACAATTACTTGCCCATGTATATTGACTTTTCTAAACCCATGCGGCATTTCTAGATATAGTTGCGTATCTGTTTCACCATGTACAAATGCGTTTGGGACATCCACTTCGAAAACAAATTTACCTGTGAGCGCTGCGAAAGCAATAAGAAACCGAATAGTCTCTGTTCGAGCAACAGGTGAATAAGTTTTGAAATAGTCAAGATTCTTGACTTGGGAAAATCCGCGTGCGACCCAGCGGGCTTTAAAACGTTCCAAAATTCCCTTGTTTGAAATTTTGAAAGCAAAAACCCACTTGCCTGACATAAGGTGAGCGCCTTCCGGTAAGACAGTTTCTGTCCAAGTCTCATTATTCATGAGTTTGTTGTATTCACGTATCATGGCAGCTAACCAATAGGCAGCAAAGACTGGGTCTGCCATGGCCTCCTCGACAGTGTTTGGGATCTGAGGCAAGTTCTCTTTTCTCCAAATCTGTGTAGGAACCGGACTCGGGGCCGGAGTTACCCAAGTAAACTTGGCAAGGTGATCACGTAAGAAAAACAAAAGGGGTGAACTAGAGTCTAGTAGTGACAATTTTACTGCTTTCGCAATATAAAAGTCATTAGCTTCCCAATCCGGCAAGGATTCTTTGTCTGAATCCGAACCCTCGGAATCCAATTTTCCCGAGAAATCATCATCACGTGGAAGCGATGAAGATTGTGGTTCAGTTTCAAGACTCGAATTAGACATTCCTGAAGTGTCTAACAAATCAAGCGGATAGCTGGCCTCAGCTAACTCAAGAGTGGAATCTTGAGGATTCATACCAAGGTGAATGGCATCATGAACGATAACGTGACGTAACTGGTCAACTTTACCTGTCTGATAGTTTTCTACTAAGTAAACTTGACTGTCAATTCCTTTGTAACCAAGAAATACACCAAGTTCAGACTTTTCAATAACGTTTCTCCTTGAGCGTTGTTCATCAAAGATGAGAATACTTGCAAGGGAACCAAAAACGCGGGCGTTCTTAGTGTCAGCGTGTCTTTTAAAGAGCGCAAAGAATGGTGTTCCTTTCAGGTAAGGATGAAACAACATGTTCTTCAAAAACGCTGCATAAAACAACGCGTACGTATAGTAATACTCACGCGGCAGTTTACTTTGTGAGAGTAAGCACTCAGTCATACCTTTTAAAGTACAAACTGTACGTTCTACAAGACTGTTGAATTCTTTAACATAAGGAGGAGATGCAGTCAACTCAATTTTATTGATGCACTTAGAGCAAAAATCAATAAACCATTGGGTTGTCATCAGTTCTGCAGTGTCAGAACGTATTTCCCCCACAATTATACTGTGGTCGAGTTCAAATTTGCCAATGTGTTGGCGCATTGTAGAACACGTCTTGCTTTTAGATTCCAAAAGATAAATGGAAATCCATCGCGTGAATTCATCGACAATACACCCCCGGAGGAAAAAAATGTTTTAAAATATTTTTGAAACATTTTAAAATAATTAGGGTGGAATTTTTTAAAATGACGCCAACAAGCGCATTTTGGGAGATTTTTGGGAAATATTTCAAAATATTTTAAAAATATTTTAAAAGAGATAAAAAAATATTTTTAAATGTTACAAAAAATAATTTAGAATAAGGGTGACTTTATAAATAGTTTTGAACCAATAATTTCCTCTTCACAAAATGTGTTTTTTTTCTTGTTTTTGAGTTCAAAATTTCCAAAATAAAATCTGAAAGTAGCTCGAGAGGTACTTTGAGTTGAAAAAAGTGTAAAAAGAAGTAAAAATCACAAAATTCCTCCAAAACAGTCCCCAACAACAAAGGCAAGGCTTTCAGCCGCAAGAGCAGCAGCAGCAGCAGCAAAAAGGACTGTATAAGCCTTAATTGCTCGGATTCTTCGTGAGAAATTATAACAGGACAAGGTTGCACAAAAGGAGGCTGCCAAGAGGCTGAAGGAAGAGGGAAAACGTGCAAAAGAAGCTCTCAAAGCCATGAAGCCTTCGCAAAAGACATGGTATTTTTTTGTTTTCTATAACATTGTTTTGGTGAAGTTGTAATAAATCATTGTTTCTAAGGAGTGACCATGACAAACTACAAGCAGTCCTGATGAGACAGAGTGCCATGGATGTTTACGTGAATGCAAACAATTTGGCTCTAGGATTCATTCCAACAACTGTTCTACTTTTGGTCTTGATGATTGGGTTGCTAACCGATATAGAGTAATTGCTAACTGCTTCTCTGTATAGATGGGGTTCCCACGACCTAAGAAACAAGGGAGGTGAGATCCAAATCGTTGCTTGTCGCCTATGGAAAGGTGGGTAATAGCACACCTGTCTTGGCTTTCCGAAGGTACGGCTCAAGCTCAGTTCACAGCCAATTGATTGGTCAAAATTAACAGCCAACTTTTGGTTGGGATTTGTTGAAAAATGAATTTTAATTTCTTTTTTATTTGGTCGTCGAAAACCGTTTATAAAGTCACCCTCACTCTTCAATGTCCATTCTCAAGTTCTCCAATAACCAGGATGGTGAGACGACAGCATCTTGTTCAGTGAGGTGAGTCGATTCATCGAAAAAAATGAAGTTGAGAAAAATTGCATGACGCAATTGCAAACGGAGCAAGTTGACCAATCGGCATCTTTTGATCACAGGACTTGTCACGTGCCTTTGGTTGTAAGCTGTCCTTTGCGACTTTTCCACGAAGAAAAAAACTGTTGTGAAGAATTGACCAACAAGGATGCCTACTGGAGTGGCTGCACAGCCGCATTCTTTAAGACAGGAAAAGAGGCTTGCCAATCATTCGATGATGATGTGTGGACTTTGTGCTGGACCGGTGGAACTCCAAACTCGCTGTCAGCCAACTCAAGTCCCTTATGGAGTGTCTGGTTGACTGGACCATACTCCTTCTAGTAATAATCTATCTGGTTTTTTTATAGCACCATTTCTTTTTAATTTTAGCCACTTAACGAGTCCCATTGTGCAACTACTTGAAATCACCATTATTTTCTATCATACTCTACCCTTTACTATCTTTACTGTTGTTTTTTGCTATAGTGGTGTTTTTGAATAGATTGCATTTATTGTCATTATTCATGTTTTTCAATCGTTTTCAAAATTTGAAATTTGAAATGCTGCTTCAAGTTGCATTTGATAGAAATGCTGCGTCAAGCTGCATTTGAGTTTTACGCAATATTTGACCAAAATATATGATTTTTGCATTTGGTTTTTTTTTTTGGATATTTGCAAATACTGAATTTGACCAAAATCTGAAATATTTTTTTGAAATTGTCATTTTTGGCAAATCGGTATTTACAAATATTTTTTTCAGATATTTATTTCTTATTTTCATTTTTCCCTAGGGAAATTTTCCTGCCAAACGGGGCCTTAGTGCTATCACTCTTGCTATCACAGTTTCAGTTCAATTTTCAGTTTGTTTTCTTTTTGAACTTTTAATTCCAGAACTTGCATAAATAGCTAGGTTTCTGCGCTGAGTTTTAGTTCAGTTTCAATACATTCTGTGTCAGTTTTACAGTTTTGTAACTCTTTGGTTCCGTCTCTCTGTGCCCCCTAAGCCCTCCTGCCTTCAAGAACCCTTAAGTCTTTTATTGACTATCTGGTTCTAACAGTCTTTTATCAACATCAATTTCAACCCAGCTGATTTGAGCAAGCTCCGCTTAGTGAGTCCTCGATCAGAGACCCATGGCACTTAAACTACAACTTTGTGTCAAAGATCACGGTGAGTGGTCAGTGTGTATAGCACACTAGTTTTGTGGATAGTTCTCCTTTCTTTAGTTCTAACACCTTTCCTTATAATTATACCCAGAGTTAGTCTGAAACATGAGTTTCAGGTATTTCCCCCAGAACATACTAACGCCTCATTTCTCACTAACACCCTTATTCTAATTGTACTGTGTTCCACAAGTGAATAGTCTTTCTTCCAAAGCTGTACGTCTGGCTTTCTTGATCCCAAGGAAAGCTGCCTATGTACCAACCTTCGAATCCAGATGTGTATATTAGAGTACGCATTGTGTCAATTTAATAAAGCTTTTGTATTTATTATAGTCTGCATACAATTTAGTTCACTAGATAAAGTTAGGATGTTGTGTGTATTGGATTAAGAGTCTTTTCATGTGTACACATGAGATTTATTGACAACCAAAATACCACAGGTCATAATAACTGTCTAGGGATGCGTACCTGGTCCAAACCCGATACCTGCAGGTATGAGTCATCGAGTTACCTGGTACCTCCTGACGTGAAACCTGTTAGCCAGGTAAGGTGGGGGGGCAAGCAAAGAATATACTTAGATCAAACAAAGATTATATTTAAATGAATAAAAGCACGAGTGTTTTATTTTCTATGTCGGAGTTACGGAGTATGTGTTTGCGTGAAATAAAAGAATATTATTGTTCTAGAAACTGACAATCTGACGAACATTCCTCTCAGAACGCAGTTCTGCTCCAACCTCAAGCTGGGTTTTGGAATATCCTCCAAAACCTGGGTAATAAAAAACTATACCAGATATTGATCGGATTTTGCAATACCCACACATAAAAGCAATCTCCTGGGTCGGCGCGGAGATTTGATAGATTTTGTGTTTTTTTGACTTGAAAACACCTGACCAAAAGACAACTGATGTCAGCAATACATTCCTTTTGATGGAGGATCTTCTGGCGCTAATTCCAGTGAGTGTTTTTTTCAGCAACCCTTTACGAACTTGGTTCAAAATCAGTAGTTGTTGGACATGTATGGCGGGCGGGACGATTCAGGAACAATCTATTACGAATTAAAACTCCGAAAAGTGTGAAACAACAGACAATAACTTTATTATCCAGAATTCCCGTTTGACATCTCATTGGAAAAGACGTTTTTCAACAGATTGTCAACAATTGCAAGTCCACTGAAACAAAAACCTTCTGGAGACTTCGTTTAGTTTAGAGTCTTCAGATAAATTTATAATTAAACAAAATAAACTTACTTCTTAAAAGTCATTATCCAGCTTGTATCCCACTCAAAATCCCGGGACTTATCCCACCAACTCAAAACCCCCTTACACAAATAAAACCCATGCTGGGTAAAAAACAAAACCCAATAGCCCATCAAAACCCTGGAATATCTGCGATCCTCTAATGGATGCCTGGCGGGACTTTTGGTTGAGACAAGCAGGCATTGCAAGCATATTTGTGAAGATTCCGTAAGCAATTACCCTCTATATGATGTAATACAATTTTTTTGAGGGACTTTCTTGCAAGGAACATGTTGCTATATGTGGTAAGTACTTCAATCCTTGAGGTGATATTTTCTGTGACGTTATGATGATCTTTGTGATAAAGGAACCCAATTACGGGTCATCAGATCATGTGGTACCCCAGCAAAGTATCCAGTAGTTTGCTGGGGTATGGTTTGATTTGGTGAAGTGTCGATAGATGTCCGAGGACTCAACTGAGTGAAGTCATGAAATTAAAAACAAAAAATGAGATGTGTAGATTGTTTATTGATGGCTGGTAGGGGCCAAAACGGTGTTGGCGCGAATCAAAGCGCGAATTGAAATGGCGCGCGCCTGTATTTCGATTTTGTACAAAAACGACTATAGGGGCACCTTTTTGCAGAAGCCACACGGGCAGGCAGGCAATATAAAAGATGAGTGTGAACCCTTTCAGTATAGCAGGCGAGACCGACCGGATTCACAATAATATAATGCACACTCAAAGTTATTTAATGCCAGGCAGGCCGGAAATTTACCTTTAACTTCCACCTATTCTTCTGGTTTTCGACTAGGGTCAAAGACTCCTATAAAAAACAAATTTGTCAGGGCGGGCAGGCGGGAAAAACAGGGAACCTTTTTGTGCTGTGCTACCCTCCTTTTTTTGTCCCGCCAAAACAATTTTCAAAAAATGGCGTTCTTTGTCACGCCTATCGCTTCAAGTTGGGCAAAGAATACACACTTAAAGCCACCTACAGACGGATATTCCAGCCCTTCACGCGCATCCATACTCGCCAGCTCCTCGCCTCAGCCTGAGCTGCACCAATCTGCCCAAGCCCATACAACATCACTAAATGACATGACCGATATTGTCGTCACCGAGTCTCCCATGATAGCCATCTTAGCGTATTGCTTGACTTCTAATGTAGGGACTTAAAGCCGCGTATATTTCAATCTAATCCCTTTTATTCAAATGCCGGCCCTGTTACGTTGCCATGAATCTCCTGCACTTTAATGCAGCTAATGGTTCTTGCAAACAAGGTTATCATGTCTACATTCGGTTTCAAACATGCCTTCCTCTTATTGGCATTTCAGACACTTATCACTCTCCTTGTCTTTCTTGTATTGGCATATGCTGGTTTCATCAAACACCGACAATTCAATATAGAAGATGCCACAAAGTGGATGCCCGTAACGATGAGTCTCGTATTGATGATCTACTCCGGTGCAACAGCGCTCCGCTTCACGAGCATTGCCCTCCTTAATATCTTTAAGAATATGTCGTTGATTCTGATGGCGTATAGTGAATGGCTTCTTTTCGACGGATTTCGTGTCACCAACCTCATTTTGCTGAGTTTCGCATTCATGGTGGCAAGTGCTGTCATTGCAGGTATTCAATAGTTCATTTTAAGGCACGATTGTTTCTTCGTTGTATGTTGAGAGTTTCTTCCAGGCTGGGACGACATTGTGTACGCCCCTCCAACAACAAACCTCGCTGCCTCCTATTTTTGGATGTTTGCAAACTGCGTTTCAACTGCAGTTTTTTCACTGACAATGAAGAGCAAAATCCGTGGAATAGGCTTCAAGGATTTTGACACTGTGTATTTTAACCAGATCATCGCGTGCCCTGTTTTGTTTATTTCTTCTTTGATCTTTGAGCGCAGAGCATTCAGCGACTTGTATTCTTGGTATTTGGGGAGTGCAGATGAAGGGGAATGGAACGGACTGGTTCTGGCTATTATTTTGAGTGGCGTCACACAATTTGGAATTGCGTATTGCTCGGCGTGGTGCTTGCGTGTTACATCGTCTACTACATTGAGGTGACTCTTGACTTCAGTTTTTTAGCAGAATTTTTGATGGGTAAATTAGTATGGCTGGGACTCTCAACAAGCTCCCACTCTCCATCATTGGTATGATCTTGTTCGAAGATGCCTTAACTACGCAGCGTGTAGAAGGGGTATTCTTGGCTGTTTTTGGTGGGGTCTTGTATTGTCGTGCAAAGATGTTCTCAGAAGCCCCAGCTCAGCCTAAATCCGACGACATAGAAAAGATGCGATTGATGGAAATGAATGAAAAGGGACACATATCTCAATAAAATATTACATGGCGTTCCTTCTCTGTCTTCGGATATTCAATAATATCTCGTCGTAAGTCCTGGCCAACAGAATTACTGCAGGCCAGGACATTTAGGAAATCGAATTGCTGGACTGTCTTCGTACTGTAACAAACGATGGTTGCGTTGCGACGGCTATGAAAGCTTGCGTACCAATATTTACCACAATCTCGACGGAAAAAAGAGCAACGTCTTCCTCAGACGAGAGGGCCCCTTTATACCATCATAGATACTTTTTTTGTCGGGGACTTCGAGTCATTGAGGTCATCTTAAGAATGCAACCAACGTCTCAGTATATAATGAATTAATAAACATTTGTAGACATTTATTGATACTATTAAAAGCTATTAAATAATGAACCATATTTATTTTTGATGGTAGATCCAGCCAATGCGGCAGATTCTGCTGCGCTCATTTTTTCTGGTTCTGCAATATAGTTTGCAACCAAACGCGACTATGAAACATAAAAGATGAACCACAAAAAATTTAGTTCTTCAGACATCGTGAACAAACAAACTAACCAGATTTCTCTGTATACTCTTCAGGAACGTGTCCGAAGATGTCGATACTGAATATAGGCGATTGGCCATTCAGGACCCAAAACCAAAAAGGCGAATGAGTTCTGGAGACACCTTTTTGAAGTTTTGGGTGAAGTAGAGAAAGAGGGCAGATGGCTCCTCTTCTACTTTTGATGAAGGGGAAAAAGGAAATTAAAAAATTAGCTGGAAAATTGCGAACTTATCTATTGTACTGGTTACACTTATAGCAGATGGGGGCTCAAAAGAATCGCATAATGTAGATTAGTTTCTGGGCGGAGTATGGGTACTTTTGGACTTCAGCCTGGTGAGAAGCATTGAATTGAATTATTTGTCATATTTTCCCGCCGAAGAAAAAAATTTTATGGTGGGTCTTTTTTTGATTGCGCACCATATTCACGAATCCAACTTCAACGAGAAACGCCGTCTCGAAGCCAAACAAGTCGTATGGGAGTTGAATCAAGAACCACCTCTCGATTGGAGATTCCTTGCAAAGTTACAGCCACTATGAAAAGGGAGTTCAGCAAGGCCGTGACTGCGACGTGTCTCGCCGTCGCTGGCCTGGTGTCCGTCGCTGGCATTGTGTTTGAATTCTCCCATCTGATTACCAGTGGCGCTTTTAAATCATTCGACCCGCTGCAATATGAAAAAGAAATGAAACCATCAGGCGGGAAATGGAAGGATATGACAGCACTCAACACTTTCACGAACATTGCTTTGCATCAACAACCCCTATATGACAGCTACACTGAAGTCAACATTGATGTTACAACGTGGAGGGACATGTGCCGAGCAGGAACCTGCATCTTTCGCGCGAGATTGAAGGGACCAGAGATCCATGAGACTTACATGCAACTTGTACCGGGACAAACCAACAAGTATCGAAGCACGTTTCAAGTTGAAAACACTGGAGATTATAGTCTGTTTGTTCTCTGGGAGGCTAAGTCGAATTCGAGTGAGAAGATTGGAGACGTTTTCACCAATGCCATCGACATCCATGAGCCAGCCATCTGCGTAGGCGAGACTGTCAGCAACAACTCATTAACTGTCCACATTGCTGGTCGCGCCAAACCCATCAGCGCCCTGGAATACCTAGATACGATGCCTGTCTGCAAGTATGACAGCAGGGGTGTCCAGGCGGCACCGGACTTTGTGTGGACCAGCCGCGAAGTCCTCAGGCAGCGAGGGTTCTCGCCCCTGCATACATTGATGGCACCCGATCACATGATTGGAGCCAAAGGGGTCGTTCTAGCTCAGGAGTACGTGTGGCACAGCCGCAACTGCCGACAATCGTACCTGTCCGACGACCTGTTGTCGCCGACGGCATTTGACTTCTTGGCCTTGGGCACCAGCCGCGTGTTCTACATGGCGGACGGCTGGAACGTCTTGCACGCGCAGAGGCCGCCCATTTACTTCACTGCCCTAGAGACGGGCAACAACGACGCACCGGAGATGGCAGCGCGCATCCGCGCGATCTTAGACGGCCAGCCGAAGCGCAGTGAGAGCCAGCGGCCGCTCGTCGTGCTGCTCTCGCACGGCGTGTGGCAGTGCCGCGAGCACAACAACGACACACGCACCGCGGACACGCCCTTCACATTCAATGCCCAGGCGGAGCAGTCGCTTGCCGCCGTGCGTGAGGGCACAGACAGACCGTTGCACGTCATTGTCGCCACACAGCCGTACACCCAACCAATCTCCCTCAATCAACCATCCTTCGACGAGGACCGGCGCGTCTACTTTGCTGTTGACGGTATGGGGCGCCAGGAGCCGTTGCTCGGCGTCCGTATTGAGACTGTCAACTGGGCGTGGAAAGCTGCTGCTTTGACTACTCCGCAGAATGTGTCCATTTTGGATTTCGGTGCAATGACCATGCCTCGGTCTGATCGCTGCGTTGACAACGTGCACTACGGTTCCCCAGGCGGTACAAAGTTAAATTGGACGGACGAAGTGAATTTCGCAATGCGTCAGCTCGTGTTTGCGGCCGCCTATATCAAGAACATTGGGAATAATTATGAATAAAGTGCACGGGGGGGTTCATCTGAAGTCGTGTCTGTGTGTGTTATCCTCCAAGTTTCCCCAAACACTCACTGACCTTCGAATAAAAAAATTGAATCGCTTTCAATTGGTTTTCGTTGGTGTTACCGTGTTCCTTCAAAATGAGTTTAGCTTCAGGGTACAAGCATAATCGTTCCAAAACCATAGCGTCCTCGAATCATGCAACCGTAAAGACCAGAGCAGCTGTTCTTTTAGTGTTTAACTGGTTTCTTCATGAAAACCACCACAAGCACATGTTTTGCCATACCCGCTGATAGTTGAATTTTTGTATGGGCAATGTTCTCGTTTACTCAGTTGTACGTTCTCTACCACAATGTAAGGCACATTTCCAGCCCCAGAAGGACGGCCACGCTTGCTTACTGACAGAGCGGTAGCAATCGGAGATCCTGCGTCACTTGAAGGAGGTGCGCTGCACGGCCTTCTCATGACTGAGCCGGAAGGAAAAAAATTGCACAAGACCAGACTCCATACTCTCTTCTGCTTTGAGACTAAAGAAATGGTGAAATTGAGGAATTCATTTATTCATTTGAGCCACAAGATGAGAGTGAATTTCAATTTGGCATGCGGAGTGACCGGATGTACATTAATATAATTCAGTTGTTTTGCCTTATCTTTCGACCACAATAATTTCACAATTTCGTAAATTTGTCAGGGCGGGTAGGCGGGAATAATTTTTGTGGGCGGGCTGGCAAAAATAATGGATTTAAAATAGAAAATCACGCAATATGAGACCCGCCCCCCAAAAATGATCCCGTTGAAAGCTGCCGACAAGTTCAACCGCCGTTCTTACGTAGGAAAGCCAATCGCCATTACTGTAGCATGTACATTTGCTGTGGTTCTTGGATGCACCTTTTTCGCATTGCCAGAATCGTCTTCAACAAACCACCACCAGATATACGACACTGACCTCACACGCGGGTACAGCCTCGCGGCAGACTACCTCAAGTTTCCAGTGAGTACCGTCGTTGCTCTTTCTGGACAGGAGGGACACCAAGAGGAAATTGACGAATACATTGCGGACCTGATTGAACTGTTGGTTCCTCATGTGGCCAAAGACCCAGCTGTACCTGCAAACAACACCTGCGTCGAACCGCCAATGCATGAAGACGATCTTCGATGCTCTGACTACCCTGACATCTTTGAATCATCCCCTGCTAAAACTCCTCGTCGTATGGCCATTGCCCTTCAATTAGGGTTTGACGTTGATACTCTTGAAATTGCTCTCTATCAGTACCACAACACGTTCGACCACGTCTTTCTCCTCGAGTCTATGGTTGTGCATCACCACAAGATTCGCAAGCCGCTGCTCTGGGAGACACTTAAGTCAACGCCACGCTTCAAAAAATTTGCAGACCAAGTCATCCATATAGTTGATGACGACTCTACGGCTTTTACAGCTGGTAAGCCCGGCCACAATAAGGACACATCTACTTTCGGCCATGAACAGCACCAAGAAAAGAAACGATGGGACGTAATTAACACTTGGAATATAAAAACAAAATACTATGGGGACGAAGACTTAATTGCCTTTGGTGACGTCGATGAAATCCCAAGTCTCAAAAACATTCGCTTGCTTAAGCACTGTGTTTTGAAAGCAAGTCCAGTAGATATTGGAATCTGGTTTACAATGGGACGTTTGAAAGATGGTTTCGCAACCGACTTTCCTGTAAAGGGGCACCCTTACACTCTTGGAGATCCGACTTTCTTTAAGTTTAAGGATGCTATTGCGTTCGAAAAGAAGGAAAACAGATATCCCGGGCGTTTGAGAGGACACTCGGGGAGATTCTTGTTGGGGGGGGCACACTTGACGAATTATGGGTATCTGCCATTCCAAATGTTGAAGAGAATATCTTGCTCTGAGTGCGGCCTCAACAACGATCTTCTGGTTCGATGGAGAACTGGTTTCATGAATTCAAGTGTTTTTCAGTTGGAGATGGACATGTCCGAGGACTGGATTAAAAGATACCAGTCTAGAATCAAGCTCGTATCGGAGATCAACGATCCAGGCATTGTCTCTGTTCCTTGGTTTTTGGAATGTAACTTGAAGAGATTTCCAATGTGGATGGGCGAAAACGACCTCCGCAACCTTTAAAATAAACAAAAAATACCTATTCGATTTAACCCATATTAAGAAATTTCAAATTTGATGTTTAATGTTTGATATAAGTGAGTTGTTTCGGATCGTTTGAGTGTCTACAACCATAATCCTGAGGAGGACAATCTGCGCACCCTACGCCGTAAGCGTCCTGCTTCGCCAACGGCAAAAAACTTCTGTTTGAAAATCTTTTGTTCTTTCCAGTAGTTCAATTTCGAAATAAAAATGCCGTTTTTCTTGACACTTTATTTTAATCCTCAGCTTGGTTATGTTGTAAAGTGCCACCAGCTGCACTGGTCTTTCTTTATTCAATACACATCAAAACATTGTTCTTTTCAACAGGAGCCGCAATGGAATGAAATAAATTGACTGGTTTCGGTTCTCAGTGGTGGAATAGACGAAGAGTTGTGTGCACAAACACAATGTTGTGTTTTTCGGCACTTTCGATGACAGCCTTATCCATAACAGAACCACTTGGAGCAGCGATGGCTTGGACTCCCGAGGCGGCGGCACGCTCAACATTATCGCTGAATGGGAAAAATGCATCGCTGGCAAGCACAAGGCCCTTCATTTGCTTCTTCCAGTCCTTTTGATCTTGCTCGGTGAACTTTGGTGGAACACTTGTAAAAAGAGCATCCCAAGCACTTTGGTCATTGATTTGACGTGTCACATATAAGTCAATGGCGTTGGACTTATCAGCGCGCTTAACTTCTTTTTTGAAGGGCAATGCCAAAACCTTGGGGTGGTGGCGGTACCACCAGTTGTCGGCTTTGTCCCCGGCCAAACGGGTACAATCTGTGCACAAAAAGTAAGCATTGAGAACCAACGAAGTATGTTTTAACGTACGGATTCTGGATTGCTGACCAGCACCCAAGCCAACAGTCATTCCGTTTTTGGCATAGCAGACAGAGTTACTCTGCGTGTATTTCAAGGCAATGGTCGCAACCACCAAATCCCTTAAGTTTTCCTTGGAGAGTTTGCCTCCAGCGGTGACCACATTTCCAAACAGCTCTTCGGTGATAACAGCATCATTGCGGCGTTGAGTCATAGTCAACCCATAAACCTCCCGAGATTCAGTAATAGGAGGCTCATAAGCGCTGTCCATTTGCAAGACGGTGTACTTCCCACCTTTCTTCTTTTGGAGAACTTCCAATGCATCGGCATCATATCCAGGGGCAATAACACCATCTGACACTTCACGAGAGATAATTTTGGCTGTAGCCAAGTCGCAGTTGTGGGAGAGGGCGATCCAGTCTCCGAAAGAACTCATACGATCTGCTCCACGAGCTCGGGCGTACGCGTTAGCTAGTGGTGTCAATGGGACACCCAAATCATCAACACCAAAGATTTTCTTCTCATCATCAGTCAATGGGGTAGCAACCGCAGCACCGGCAGGGCTGACATGCTTGAAAGAGGCTGCAGCTGGCAACTTAGTGGCAATAGCCAGTTCCTTAACAAGAGCCCACGCGTTCAAAGCATCTAACAAGTTGATATAGCCTGGGGATCCAGCAAGAACCTTGAATGGAAGCTCGCCATTTGCATTGAATACTTGCGCAGGCTTTTGGTGTGGGTTGGCACCATAGCGGAGCACTAGCTGGTGGTCTCCTTGGCCCTTGTACTGCTCGCGGAAGTAGGCAGAGATGGCACGGTCGTACTCAGCAGTCATTTCAAAAGCCTTGAGTGCGAATTCCTTGCGAAGACCATCAGAAACAGAGGCGACACCGTTCGCTTCATGGTTCTTCTTGAGTTCAGCAAGGAAAGCAGAATAATCAGATGGATCCGAGATGATGGTAACACGGGCATGATTCTTGGCTGCGGCACGCAAGAGAGTAACTCCTCCAATATCAACTTCCTCAACGGCCTGAGCGATGGTAACACCATCCTTGGCAACAGTCTGAGTAAATGGGTAGAGGTTGCATACAACGTAATCAATGTAAGCATATTCACGAGCAGTCATATCAGCCTGGTCCTTATCAGTAGCTTGTGCCAGAATTCCGCCGTGGACGGCAGGGTGAAGAGTCTTGACACGGCCCCCAAGCATTTCTGGTGCCTGAGTAATATCGGCAACATCACTGAATAGGGAGATGTCATCAAAACAGGTGTGCAATGTTTTTCGTTTTTTTTTTCCTACCTAACTTCCAACCCAGCATCCTTGATAACCTTGGATGTACCTCCTGAAGCAACAAGCTTGATACCAACTTCAGCGAGGCCCTTGGCTAGAACAAGAAGATCCTTCTTGTCGGACACAGACAGCAAGGCTAGATTGGATACAAGCACAATAAGTAATCGTCCCACAAAAAACAGCCCCCATACAGAAACCACACTACCATATTTCGCAGTTAGGTCATGCGTGGCGGCTTTCTTGTTAGCACCAGATGTGCTTCTGGTTCTCTTGACTCCAGTCATTTTTCTTTTTCAAATTGAAAAGAATGAAATGTATAAACATTAATTCACGCCCCCCATTCACAACTTATATCATCTCGCAAACAATAAGACCATGCGGGGGTCAGTCAAATGACGTATGCCTCGTACTTAACATCGCTCAGAGGCAGATGTTCAAGTACAGCTTGTTGGAAAATCTCTGAAGCAATTTGTTCGATTTTGTCTGGGTGACCGGCATCATTTGCTTCACAAGCACGCCATATTATCACTAACTGTGAGCAGTGTAGTTTGCATAGCTTTCTTTCTTGGAGAAATGTGGTGCTCCTTTTGAGGCACCGGAAATGACAAGCAGCTTGGAAATTGCCATCAATAGGCGTGTGCCAGTTTTCTGTGAAAAACGTCAAAGGCGTGAATTTATTCAGGAAAAACTGTAGCTACCGAAACAAAAAATGATGGCTGCCAATTTAGGCCAGGAATGACCGATTTCGAGCTCTGAATCGGTAGTTATGGTAAGGCTCATAAAATAACGCCGCACGCCTGAAGACCCCTTTTAACGAGCGAACCGAACAAATGTATTAAATACTATCTTCTTTGTAACACAACCAGGTCCGTATGGGCAATAGTCGATGGAGGCGGTTTTGGAAATGCATGGTCTGCCCGCGAAAATTCACTGTCGGCCCGCCCGGCCGACAGAATTCCCGCCCAGTGGAAAGCTTATAAACGACAGCCATTCTAAGAAGGCATCTGCATTTCCCACGGATTTAAGGCGAATCCACCAACACACATCTTCTCAGAGTTCTTCCCAGTAAATATGCGCGAAGTGAATGTGAACCCAAAGGAATATTTGAATCTAGTTGTGAATGCAGGGACTGTGGTTGATACGGAGGGCTCTGATGTGTACAATAGAGTCGTTACAATCAATTCGGACATCCATGCGTACTTGAAGTAACTTTTGGAAGAAATTGTACTGAAATAAAAGAAACTCTTGAGTTCAACAGTTTTTCTCAAATCATGGTCCATCCACAGTTTCATCACAAAAAAACTGCCTTGTTTGAGGTGCAGGTTTCGGTCCTCAAAGTCCATTCAAGGAGGACCTACAGCAAGTGAACTGAAACAATGGGTAATGCCTGAATCTCCTTAACACCATTCACTCCACCTGTCTCTTAGCAAGTCACCCACAACCACTTTCTCAATATGTCTACTTTTCAAAACTGTCATGGCTTTTTCCCGATCAGCCCCAAAGTCAAACGTTTTTTTTCTTCACGCAAATTTATTAGCATCCACGAAGATGTCCGCGGACAACCGACCGCATATCCGGCCCGCTCTCTTCTCTCTCTCTCTCTCTCTCTCTCTCTCTCTCTAGCCTGATGACTCATACCTGCAGGTATCTGGTCTGGACCAGGTACGTATCCCTAAATTCTTGCTCTTCCCCTTAAACAGCTTCATTGTGGACAGATAAATCCATGTCTTCAAAAGGATGACTACAGGCAGCATATCTTCTTTTTGAGCTCAGCGCCCCCAAGACTCCAGCGAAGGTGGCTTCCTTCTCAATAACTAGGACTTTGATTGGTTGGATCATATCAAATGTGACTTTGCAGGAATGTTCTTGATTCACCATTTCAAACGGTGTTTTACCAGTCTCTGGTTCAAACATTAACTGTCCCAATTTTACAGCGTAATCCATAGCAAAATTGAACATGCTACTGGGTAGTCCAGCAGTAGCAAGCATGCTTGTTGCTCGTTCGCAATAGACTCCTAATGGACGTTCTACTGCTCCATTTAAGGCTTAGGTATCTGCTGGGGACTTCAAAAGTTTAATGTGAGGTTTACCATCTTTGCCTCTTGTGTTGCAATATTCACGTATAGCATTGGTTTGTAATTCACCTCCATCCCCTTGAATTATCATAATATTCTGACCGTATAATTCTTGGACGGTTCTTAGAAATGACAGGAATTCCGTTTCAAAGTCTGACATATTCTGCAACCATAGCACCCACACTTTGTCTGTTTGTGAATTTGTCAAAGATAAATGAGCAGTATTTTGCCCTGTTCCTTGCAACTACTCATAGCTTGAAACTATCCTCGGCATATTCCATAGGAATCTTTTAGGTGGGCTTACTTTTGCCCTTGTTGTTAAACGTCTGAAATTCACTGATAAGCAAGTTAGGCAATCGGTGGAATCAGGATATTTCTGCTGCATCAAGGGCTCTCCTCAGGAGTGGTTTGCTCAAATGTCCCATTTTAACGTGCCATTGCAAGTCATAGATTCTTTGAGTTTTTCCCTTTGATACTTTGGTTACTAAAACACGTTCAAATTCATTGCTTCATTGATTGAGTTTCGTGCACGTTTCATTGACTTGAATCTGTTATTATTTATATTTATATAGAATAAACTGCCGATTCTTTTGCCAATTTCCATGATTTTATCAGACTTTTTATGGTACATATAGACATGGTCAGCGCTGAAAATTATCAGGTTGTCAGTTCCTTTTAGTAAGTGACCTAATGATATCAGGGTCTCCACTAATTTTGGAACATATAGACATCCGTTTACTCTTTGCTCCACTCCCCCAATCGTCAGGAGAATATCACCAGTTGCCCATATTCTTATGGGATTGTCATCAGCTAAATACATGTATTCGTTCGTGACATGCTCCAAAGTACCATTTACAAACAGGTTTATATTGTTTGTCATTATTGTAGTTGCTCCTGAATCAATCATCTTGTTACTTTTATTAATTCGGGTGACGTTCTCAGCAACGCACACTTTCATTTTAGAAAAATCAGAAATAAAACTATCGAAACCAGTACCCTCAAATCTCATTTGTCACCATCAATCTTTTGGAATTTGGCGTCAATGAGCTATTTTGGGGTTAGGTACAATGTTTTAGTTCCAAGTCCTTTTGTAGCAAGCAATTTAGGAACTAACTTTCAATTTCGGAACTTTACCTTTTTCAACACTTTTGCAGACTTCTTTACAGTCTCTTCAGTTGAATCAGCTTCATTTTCCGTAGCTTCTTCATCCGATAAGTCTCTGATTACTTTTGAGACCCGCTTCTTCAAGATTGGATTTGGGCGGAGTTTTGCCAGTAAGTCCTGTGCATCCTTCACATTCCCCTCTGCCAATTTCTTGAGTACTTTTGGACAGACGCTTGGAGCATGCTTTTCGCATGCCGAATCTTTACAGATAAAACAACCACCCCTTTGGATTGGTTTTGCGTTGCTGTTCCACTGAGTTTTTCCTGCTCCTTTGAATTTGGTTTGTGCTGGTTTATCCTTAGAAAAGTTTGCTGCTGCTGCCTTCTTTTTGTCTTCTGACTTTTTGACAGAGTTCGCTTTTTTCTTTTCTTCAGCTGCCTTTCTTTCAGGTTCACAAACTTCCTGATCTGTCTTGTGACCCTTGATTATTTCAAGAACCATTTCCAGTGCCTTTTCGACAGTTTCGCAGGTTTTTACAATTCTGTTTGTTTCTTAATCATTCTTTAGTGTCTGGAATCGGATACCTAATGGGGACATTGGCGAAGGTAGCAAGTTCAGGATTGCAATGTTAAAGAATTCCACCTTTAAGAAGGTAAGGACTGAATCAACAATGGCCTCATGGCTTTCATCGTCAGTTTGGATATTGTCCTTAACTGCTTCAAGGATTCTCTCCTTCAAGGTATTTGGCTGCATCAAGATTTTAGTCCAGCTTGAATACCCAGGATTCAATCATATCGCATTTCTAACTTGGAATATGAGTGCTCTCAACTTGTTGAATCCAGCAGCAAAAATCATAACCTGTGTTTCAAAGTGACAAATTGGGTTTTAATCTCCTTCAGAGCGACTGAGAAAATATTTTTCTCCCTGTAATTGTCTGATTGGGAATTTCATTCCAATGTACCTCAGTAAAGAAGCCTTTCAAAGTAGTGATACTACTATCCATCTTCTCTCTCCAAGTGTCATAGCTTTGTTCCTCCTTCAACTGCGTAGACTTTAGATTAGTCTATGATTGTAACATGTCACTCCAATTCTTGTATGGAATGTAGTGGGCATCCAATCTTTCAGCATAGTCTTTATCTGGTTTTGGACTGGTTTTGAAGGTGGGTTCAGGTCTACTGCATCCAATTCCCAGGTTTGAGAGTTTGGTATTTCTCTACCCTTCAGGTCATTCACTTGTAATCTGTAGCTGGAATCAACCAGGTACGTTTCAATGTCAAGGTAATGCTGCAGGGTTATAGTTGAAGCTGTTATCTGTTTAAATTGAATGGCTGGTTTTATGGTTCAGTTTTAGGAGTTTCTGTTTGTTCAGTGCACTGCGATGCTCCCCACTATTCATTAAACCCACTAATGTGAGGCAATAGAGGAGTTCCACGTCAATTTAACCAGGAATCCTGAAGATCTCCAACTTTCAATGAGTTCCACTCTCTCTTCTATGGAGAGGTTTGCCCATGTGTGGTTGGTTGGATCGCCTTGGAGCATTTTCATATGCCATCTTTGCTGAGATCTCTGCCATCTCAGTCTTGCACTGGAATCTCCAGTTTGTAGGTTCTATGAGTTGAGGCTGTCATTGTCAGTTTCTGACATTTTAATGTTTTATTTTCCCTTTGCTGTCACTATTTTTCCAACACAATGGAGGACAGCCAAAAATGGTTTAACAAGGGTTTAAGAAAAAATAACCACACGGTTAATTTTATCCCAACACAAGCAGTTATTGGAAAGTTGACCACAAGGTGTTATCCAAAAACAAAGGCCATGTTGTGGTTTATCCTGTGGTTAATCGCCACAGCGTGGGATGCAAATGGCAAAGACCAAGTTGCAGGCATTGATCATGCCTTGCAATCAGAACACAGAATACCATTACCACAAGGAGTCTTGGCAATTCAAACAACAACAGCTGGCACACCCTTTACAACAAAGACAAGACTGATGATGCCTCATTTGTTGTATCAACTTCACTCACACGTCTGGTGTTCCCGCAGTTGTTGCAGGCATTCAAATCACAAGTTGGGACCTGGGAAACGTGGCCAACCACAAAAAGCGTATGACAAGTTGACAGTTCTAGGTTTTTCTAGATAGAGGCACATCAGACATAATGCGGATTCTGTATGCCTCCAACAACCCTATTGAGAACACTCCGCTCTGTGAAATTGCTCTGAGTAGAGCAACACGCAATTGCAAAATTTGGTGGCCTTCATTCAAGGATCAGTGCCGTTGGGCACTGTTGATTGCAGCAAAAGAACCATCAGTTTGAAACAAGTTAGGTTTCATAGATGGCAAGAATTACTGGGTTCAAAGTCCTTCAGATTGCGATAGACACAATGCCATGTACAATGGCTGGCTACATTCAGTTCTTGTGACGGGGTCCTTTGTTTTGGGGTAGATGGAACAATCATCTGGATGAAACACAACTGCCCAGGGTTGTTAGACTGAAGTGCGTTGGCATGGCAAGCAGCCACCGCTAGGACCTTTTTAGCTATTGACAACCACTGTGAAGTGGGAAACCGGAATTCCACTTCACTAAGGGGTTTCTTTATTATGTTTACTTCTATCTTTATTTCCTTTTTACTCATTTACTTATTTATATATTTATGTTTATTTGGAGGAATTGGGTTTTACTTATTTTGGCGGAACGTGATTGGCACATGTGACACAATGTCACAATGCAGCCTTTGTGGGAGTTCTGGCTTCGCTCATTTTTTGTTGACTTAATTTCCACACTTTTAGCACCTCTTGATTCGACAGTACTTTGCTGCATCTCACCGAAAGGCAAGGGAGTTTCATCCATATTAATAATGTGTCGAAAATCAACATTGTACCGGAACTTAGCAGCAAGCACATCATCAACGAATCGGTCCCGCTGCTCTGATATGTCAGCACTTGGAATCTGAGCAGTGTGGGTTTTACGTTTCCAACTGAGGTCATTTCTTCGCATAAACCTCCAAACAAATTTGGCCAGTCACTTGCGATCACGTCCAAGTAGGTTTGGATCTTTCTTCAAAAACTCAGAGATAACCCAATCAACAGTAACCCGTTCAGCGCGCTCCCTGCGCTTCAAAATAGCCAATACCATAGCAGGCTCAAACTTGGAAGCACATGACACTCGCCCGGAGTGGAGGGTATGATTGGATTTATCTGGCTCTGCACGCAAGAGGTCGTACTGTTTTTCCCATTTGGAGATCTGCGAGCGACTCACTCCAAATACAGCAGCAGTTTTGGTACGATTTTGAGTGCGTAACTGATACTCAACAACCTGGATCTCCGCCCTTGGGAAGCGCTGGATTCTCAATCCGTCAAAAAAAGCCATTCACTATACGCCATCAGAATCAACGTCATATTCTTAAAGATGCTAAGGAGGTGTGAACCGGAGCGCTGTTGCACCGGAGTAGATCATTCATGCCATAATGATGGTCCACAAATATCAGGGGCTTTTTGGAGAGGAGTGGAAGATAAAAAAAAATAAAGAGAGGTTGGAATGAAACACAATCTTTTTGGCCTGAAATATCCGTGTCAGCTTGAACTCTATGTGACTGGGACGTAACTCTTAATAAAAGACACAGAATAAAAACCAGCGCTTTGCAACCTCGGCGAATTGCGGCAGCACTTCTGGGCTTCTAACTTAATGTATACTTTCGAATGATGGAGGAATAGCGAGTGGAGGATGAAGCGGTGATGACAGATTGATTCTTCTGTCAACTATGGTTGCTCTATCTGTTTACATCTGACACTGAGAACCGCTTAATGCATATTGATTCATTACTAATTTGATTTGATGCAAGTACAAATAGGGGGTGTTGATGCTTCAGTGTGGATCTCGATGAGGGCTTGATGCAGTGGCCCGATTAGGCACATGCGGGACACTCTAGAGATCCTATCCTTGAGGAGTGAAATCTTTTGTATGCCATTACAAGTACAGTCTCTTCTGAGGCTTCATTGCCAACGGTTTCTGCCGTTTCAGCACGTCGAAATGATGGTTCAGGGCGGTGTTTAAACAAACACAAGCAACTCAAATCGACACAAATGTCCCAGATTTGAAGCAAAGTAAATCTCATACCCAAGCTACAAGTGGTACATTCTTGAATTAACCTTCATGTACGGTGGTTAGTATGAACCGAGCAAAAATATTATTTTTAAAAAACATCTACCAACAAAAGCAACCTGCTGTGGCCGGGTTGTCTTGCCATCAGAGCCGGCACCAGTGTGTGTTATTCACAGCTGGTGTCTATGTCTTGAATGCAAGTTGTTGCTTGGAATCGATACGGGGCACACAGCGCAATGGGCAGGTTGTCTCACTGTCACTGCTGGCACCAGCGCGTGCTAACCACAGCTGTTCCTTGTGCCTTGAATTGATTCTGGAATTTTTTTACTTGCTGGAGTTTTGAAAGTTTTGGACTTGACCGGGGCACAAGGCGCAACGGGCGGGTTGTCTCACCGTTGCTACGAACTGTACGTTCTACGAGACCGTTGAATTCTTTAACATAAGGAGGAGATGCAGTCAACTCAATTTTATTGATGCGCTTAGAGCAAAAATCAATAAACCATTGGGTTGTCATCAGTTCTGCAGTGTCAGAACGTATTTCCCCCACAATTATACTGTGGTCGAGTTCAAATTTGCCAATGTGTTGGCGCATTGTAGAACACGCGTCGCTTTTAGATTCCAAAAGATAAATGGAAATCCATCGCGTGAATTCATCGACAATACATAACCAATAGGAATCATCATCCGGAGATGAATCATCCAGGTGGATAATGTCTGCATAAAGTCTACTACCAGTGTGTGTTGCAGTATTGTTTGTAGAATAAATTTCTGTGCATGTCATTTTATGCTTAGCACAAATCAGACAATTCTCAAAAGTTGGTTTCGAAAACATATATTGAAGAGAGTCGTCAACAACATAAATTTTAGATTTATTCACGTTATTCAAAGTAAAAAGAATAGAAGAGATGTTCGCATGACCAAACTTCCGATGCAAATCTTGAAGTTCTACCAAGGTCAAAACGTGCTGTTTACGCGTCAGCAATCTGTTTTGTGAATCACGTTTAGTTTGAGATACACTAACTGGTTTGACTTTTGTAGACTTTACCTTAGTAGCGTCCAAGCCCTTCTCAACTTCATCAACAGCAACGTCCGGTGCAATTTCTCCCCTGGGGGCAGAATTGTCACCTAAAAGAGAGGTAGGTTCATCAGTAACCGAAAAGTAAACATCTCACTTGCGTTTACCTTTGTTGGTTTCCATGGCAGTATTGGAAGCACCTGATGGCCGAAGATAGTAGAGATCCCCGTCGCGATTACCAATTAGAAACCGTTTGCCATTCCGTAAAGTAAGATAAACCTCACCTTTGGCGAAAGATACAGCTCCGCCTGTTGACTCAACGAGACAAGAGACAGAACCAAGAGGCTCAGCGAGACCTGGCACGTACAGTGCATCCATGTGATGCTCATAGGCTCCAAAAGACATAACGACAGAACCATACCCCTTAATGGGAACAGTGGAGTTGTCTGCAATGGTGACAGTTCCGCCAGTATTGGTGAGCTGAAGAGTGACAAAGTCATCCTCGTATGGACTCATCCAGCGCGAGGCACCAGAATCAAGGATACAATGGCACTTTTCACGGCAAGTGGATCCAGCGGGGCTATTGTGGTTGCTGAGATAAACCATGTGCCCAGCTGCAGACAAGGTAGGTGGGTCATTCAGAGCCTCATTCAGGAGAGCACGAGCGGCGGCGGCGCGTTCAGTTGCAGAAACAGTAGGTGCGCTGTCCATATCAACGTCAGCGTCTTCAGAGAAAGAAGCTTTCTTGGCCGAAGCGGAGCCAGAACCAGACCCAGTCGCAGCCTGCATTGTCTTTTGAACAACAGGACAATCAGCGATCTTGGTGTGCGTTTTAGATTGGCACACGCGACAGATTCCAGCAGGACGCTTGCCTGCCTTGTTGGAAGACCACTTGGGGTCCTTGTTCTGAAGGCGGTATTGGGAATCGTCATGGGAACCCTTTCCATGCTTGGAGCAGATCTTTTCCCCCGTAGCTTTACCAGTCTGTGCGGCTCTGGCCTTGGCTTTTCCATTGTCAGCGACCTTAGTCAAAGACATGTTCTTAGCCATGACCGCCGAGGCATTTTGCAAAGCCGACACAAAGTTGGCAACAGCCATCCCATAGTGGTTTGGACCTGGAACCAATGGTGCAGCAGCGCCAGCAGGGGCACCTGGAGGTAGTGGACCAAGAACCAAGAGGGGTTCAAAGGAGCGGGTACCTGTAGAAGCAATGTTCTGGAGAAACCCAGCAAACTCCTTTTGAGAAGGAGGAGACAGAGTCATCTTACTGATGCAGTGATCCAATAAAATCCTGTGATGGATTTCATCAGTGTAGATGGCTTGGTGCGACGTCACAAGATCAGAGATCTCCGCAACCATGCAGGAAAGATGTATTTGGTGCAGCGGTCAAGGCGCTGGCTTTGAGAGTGTTATGCCCCAGGTTGGAATCACAGAAACTCCTTTTATTCAAACAATAAAGATTCGGGTTGAATTATTCAATCTGTACAACTTATATTTTATTTCTAATCTCTGTTAAGTAGTGCAAGTGATATTGTATCTTTTATGCGCAATACTCAACAATTCCTTCATATCGAACAATTACAAATGGCTCATTGTTTATAAAACAGTCGCGGGGCATCAAATTGATTGAAACTTCAGATACAGATCTTTTTATGTATTTTAATTGAGTTTCTACTTTCAAAAACGCGGTAGTTTTGTTTCTAAGACTTATGCGAAATTTTATTTTTTTGCGCAAACAACCTTTTGGGATGCACAACTAAATTTAATTCTAAAATAAATCTTTATTTATTATTATCTGTTTAAATTGAATGGCAGGTTTTCCCGTTCAGTTTTAGGAGTTTCTGTTTGTTCATTGTTTTCTCATGCACTGCAATCGTCTCCACTATCCATTAGGCCCACTAATGTGAGGCAATAGCGAAGTTCCGCGTTACTCAATTTAACCAGGAATCAAGATATCCAATTTTCCATTAGTTCAACTCGCTCTTCTTTGGAGAGGTTTGCCCACTTGTGTTTGGTTGGATCGTGTTAGAACCAGATAGTCAATAAAAGACTTAAGGGTTCTTGAAGCACGAGGGCTTAGGGGGCACGAGGGCTTGTCCAATAACAGCTTGAGGTCACGAGAGGCGGAAACAAAGAGTTACAAAACTGTAAGACTAACACAGAATGTATTGAAACTGAACTAAAACTCAGAGCAGAAAGCTTGCTATTTATGCAAGTTCTGGAATTACAAATAACAAAAGTTCAAAACAGAAAACAAACTGAAAATCAAACAGAAATTGTGATAGCAAGAGTGATAGCACAATAATATGTGAAATCAAGAATGATATCACAAATTGAAACTGAAAAAGTTGATAAAATGACAAATTGAAGATGACAATTACAAAAAAAGGAACTTAAAGTAAAATGTTACTAGCGAGGATCAAACCCGGGTTTCCATCGTGCGAGTCGCACGAAATAACCACTTAGCTTCGAAACTATAGAAAAATATCCCTATAAGACGGATGATTCCTAACAGATTGCCATGGATCATTTATATGCCATCTTGTTGGAGGCACATGAAACTCATGTTGCGTTTAAGAATTCTCTCCAAAATCTCTCTAGTGTCCACAACGATCAGCTCACCTGTCTACAGAACCAGCACCGCTTCCAGTCCCTCTACAACACATCTTTGCTGCGATTTCTGCCATCTCAATCTTGCACTGGGATCTCCAGTTTGTAGAATCTATGAGTTACAGCTGATTTCAGAAAAAATGGCTCCTCCCAATTTTTTTCAACTTTTTTTCAGCATAGAATCGCGTAGTCCAGCGTAGTTTAGCGTAGGACAAGCCGCGAGACACGCAGCAGGTGTCTTGCAGGTTTTCAACCACGATTTCAAATGGGATTGGTCGTGAATCAAACATTTCTGAAAATCAAACAACTATCCGATGACTTGGAGTGAAGATATTCGGATGAATATAGTTCTGGACATGCTGGATGGCCTTGCAGTTGCAACAAGTGAGAACTTGAGAGTCCCTTGCAGGACTGTGGTGCGGATAAGAATGCTTTGGAATTGCCTATTCATGCACATCCAATCCTTTCAAACGAGTGCCGGGCAGAAAGCGAATAGTGGACCGCACATATTGCCAGGTAAGCGCCTGCCATTGCGAAAATATCTAAGCCTTTGCAGTACTTACAGATCTTGCTGAAGGAACGATCAGACTGGTATTTGTTAGAGCTCAAAGAGGAACTTGAAAAAATCATGGATCAAACTGTCTCTCTTCCAACATTATGGAGGTGCTTAAAAAGGGAAGGATTTACTCACAAGCAGGTGCGACTTGACTGTTACTTGTGCTTCATCCTGCCAGCTCCAACTAAAAACATGCAGCTCTCAGTTCGTGCTGCTGAACGAAATGAACGTGCCTGCTTTGTTGCTGACATTGGGAGATTTCCACTGAGAGTATTTGGTTTTCTTTGACGAAGCAGCAAATGACAAAAAGACTCTGCAAGCGGCGCTATGGCTATTCGGTTGTTGGAAGGAGATCAAATCAATTGCTCCCTTTGTTCGAGGGATTAGATTACTCAATAATAGCAGCCATTTCTTTGTCGCACGGATACCTGGCATTCTCAGTAAAAGAGGGACCATTGGATGGCTTGGACGTGTTTGATTTCCTTGTTTTGAAGCTTGTAAGTGTGTTGCGGGGTTACGGGCATGTACTGATATTATTGAAGCTTCCTCGATGTAACCGATTTCCTGGTCCCAACTCTGTTGTTGTGTGTGATAATGCAGCCATCCATAAGCATACTGCCATACGGGGGGGCCTTCGAAAATGCTGGGGTGTTGCTAGTATTTCTTCCAGCCATACTCAGCCTGACTTGACTCCAATTGAAGCATCGTTTTACCACACAAAACAGTGGCTTCGTCGGAACAAAGGAAGATATAACAGATCTAAATCGAAGAGAAAAAATAGTTGAAGCATGTGATATGTTCTCAACTTCACTTGCAGACAGTTGTTTCCGATCATGCAATTACTGAATAAACTGCTGTTTCTGAAATTCAATTCATGCTCCAACTAATACTTACACAAACATAATAAGGACAAGGATGTAAAAGCTTTGCGGCGATTCACCACTAGACTCTCCCTCCTGTCTGTCTGACGAAGATAAGATATTTGGACAAAAAAACGAAGAAAATTTATTACAAACAATACACTCGAAATCAAATTAAAAAACAACTACAAATCAAAGAAGCGTGCTGGAGCTCTTGCTCCCTCAATTTCAATGTGTTTCTCATTGAAGCATGTCCACAATGGCCCTTCGTGTGACACTGTGACACTCCCAACTCTCCAAACCAATCGAAAATTGTCTTTCCCTGCAGTGGCTTCAAGAAAGTCACCAGCCTCTCGCTCCAGAATAGAGCGAACAGAACATGTTGGACTGATTGCAAGCTTGTTTGCCAGCTTGTACATCTGGCCACTTGGTGATTCAAACGTAATTGTGACCATCTTTCCTCCGGTTTCAGTTGGTTGCAGCAATGTGGCTGGATTCGGAATTGGCAGCAAATCAAGAGTTGATTGGGATGTTGCCCCAAGAGGATGGGCATTCTTAATGTCAAAGCAACCATAGTTTGGAGGTACATTTACAGTCACATTTTTTTCATTTTCGTTCTACAGATATTGCCATTGTTAGACCATAAGACAAAAAAAATTGGTACTTGCCAAGGCCCGAGACCATGATCGGAAGTGTGGATCATCTTTCAGAAGCAAATGCAGGCCGTTCTTTCTGAAGCAGCCGTTGGCGTGGTCACCATATTTGTCTTTGGCACTGCATGTTCCAACATAAAGCTCCTTCAAACTGGTGAGTGCGCTTGAGTCGAATCTGTGGGGCTTAGCAACAAGTTGATCCAACATATCTCGGCGCTGATTTGCAACCTTTTTTTCCTGTGGTGGTGCACCGTAAGGGCCTGTTGAGATGAAGACCACCAACGAAAAGCCCTTTGAAAATGCTCCTTTCTTCAAATTGATTTCAAGAACATGTTTTAAAGTTGTGTCATCAACAACTTTTTTGATTCCTGTTTTTGATTCGCAGTATGCAACTTTGTACAAGGCGTTCGGCCATTTGTCAGACACCAAGTCAGTTACTCCAGATTTACTCAGGTTCAAGAGACGGCTATGCTTTAGGAGGAGGCATATGGACTCGATATGCTTGTTAGAAACTTCTTCAACAGCTGTGATTGGCAGCACTTGTCGGGGATTAGAAAGTGGTTTCAACAAGATAAAATCATAAAGCACTCACATATCTTTTCATCCACTTCCGGTTCTTCCACCTCATAAACAGCCACCCTCTTTCCGGCAGGTAAATTCTCGTCAGAAAATTTCCGTTTGGATGATTGACTTGATTGACGATCCCAGTCACTTTGGTTGGATGCATGATGAAAAGCCGAAGGAGTTGAACTGCTTTCTAACGAGTAGTATTGGGTTTCTGGAAGATCTGGAACAGGATCATCAAGTGGATCATAGTCTTGTGGATCGTACTGGTTATAGTACGGCTCCGCACCAGTTTGCTCTGATTCGTTGGTCGCCAAAGGATGTCCATTAACTTGCGGCATTGGAAGTGGGTTTTCCGTGTCAATCGCATTGCGATCAATATGGGATTTATCTCCAGCTTCGAAGTCACAGTAATCTGTAAGAGAATGAGCAAGTGGTTGTTTGAAGAGCAAATCAACGCTGGCAATACCTGCAGCTCTGATTTTCTTAGACATCCATTGGCAGGCAGAAACTGTACTTCCGAGCTTGATAACATGGTTGGCAAAGATTGGGTGGCGTAACTTCTCTACATAATCAAGCATTGCCTGCGTTTTCAGGGTGACGCCATACCCGGTCGTACTGGGGCTGCAACAGTGGCTGGGCACGTACATTCGTCAGTTTGGAACGTCTGCAGTATAGAGTTAGTTTGACTGAATGATACTGCGTACAATTTCAAAGCCACTTACTGTTTGGTGAAGAAAGCAGACTCCACAGTCAATGCATGCATTTCTTGGCAGCAGAGGACCCGCTGTGGTAACAGACACCTGTTGCCGTGTGTTCATGTTTTCGAAATAGATTGCAAGTTCGATTTACAACCAAGCTCATTCAAAATCAAACTGCAAGACACCTGCTGCGTGTCTCGCGGCTTGTCCTACGCTAAACTACGCTGGACTACGCGATTCTACGCTGAAAAAAGTTGAAAAAAATTGGGAGGAGTCATTTTTTCTGAAATCAGCTGTAAGGCATGACATCGTCAGTTTCTGGCATTTCAATATTTTATTTTTTTGTAGTTTTTCTTTGCTGCCACTATTTTTCCAACATGATGTGTTCGGAAAGTGATTTTGAATCAAACTCCAAATTTCCAACTCAATCACAGATCTTGGTTACAGTAGCTTATGCTATGTTGTTGAGATAAGTTCTCTTGTTGGGTTTTATTTATAGGATGTGACTGACATCAATTTCAACTTCTGCAGCTTCGATCAATAGATCGTTTAAACTGCAGTTGTACTCAGTCAGCCCTTTGTTCTTGCTTATAGCAGTTTTGCTGTCTTCTGTCGACATCAATTTCAACCCAGCTGATTGGATTAAGTTCCGCTCAGAGAGTACTCAATTGGAGGCCCATAGCACTTAAACTACAAACTTTGTGTCAAAGATCATGGTGAGTGATCAGTGTGATTAGCACACTTGTTTCGTGGAATGTTTTCTTTCTTTTTATTCTAACACTTCCTTCTATTTATACCCGGAGTTAGTCTGAAACACACGTTTCAGGTATTTCCCCCAGAACACACTAACGCCTCATTTCACACGAACACCCTTATTCTAATTATACCATGTTCCAGGAGTAAATACCATTCACAAGTCTTTCTTCCAAAGTTGTACGTCTGGCTTTCTTGCTTCCAAGGAAAGCTGACCACATATCAACCTTAGAATCCAGATGGGATAAGTTAGATTACGCATTGTATCAATTAAATAAAGCTAGTGTGTTTATTATATTCTACATACGATTTAGTTTACTAGAATAAGTTAGGATGTTGTGTGTATTGGATTAAGAGTCTTTTGATGTGTAGCACACATGAGATTTATTGACACCAAAATACCACACATCATAATAACTGTCAATGGGTCACACAACCAAACTAACTAATCCACTCAGAACTCCCCCATATGCCAACAGAGAGGGAAGAAACCTCAAGCAAACAAGAGAGGATAGAGACAGGTAATGATAAGGCAGGAGGAGCCAATGCAGTGAAAGACATAGGATGGAGACTGCTCACCTCTGGTCAGTTTTTTGTGTTTTTTATGACCTTTTTAATAATATTTTTCAAGTTTGAAACAACTGTTTAAATTATGCTATAACACCAAGCAACATGAAAGTAACTTCGAATTTGGGATATCCCAGTGCAACAGACACGAAAATTGTAGAACCAGTGTATACTTTCCAAACAGAGTGCACTGCAATCCTGGTTATAGAACAAACACAAAGTCATTCTCTGACACCTTTTTGACTGCTCCCATTCCCCATTTGGCAGCTTGACAAATTGAAATTACTGCATTACTGACAGCTTGAACTGAATGACAAAGCCCTGGAGCAGTGCGATCCAAGTCACCATCTTTAAGAATTTTAGAACAAATTAAAAAATAAATAAATAGCTAACAGTACCTTTTAGAGGAGTAGCAATTTCCCCAAAAACATATTGTCACTTGTTGGAAATGCCGTATCAGCAGTCACACCATACTCCACCAGTGTCTTGGAGGTATCCTTTTTAGCTATTGCTATAAAGCTAGTACCTGTTTTTCTCTGTACGGCCCTTGGTGGCACAGCAAACAAACATTTGGTAGAGTTCATTCACAATTCCTTTCAAAATCCCCCTTTCGAATAAACCAAATTTATTGGAGCTGAATTGCTTGCCAGCTGGTATCTTGTTTCATCTTGATGAAGAGATTTAATTTGCCACTCAAGCCTTGAATCTGAGGTAAGAAGTTATACAAAAGATTTACCTTTTTGGAGGGCCGATATAGCCCTGTTATGGCATCAAAAAGGCACTTCAATATAAAAGATTAATATTCTTCTGGCTAAATTGGCGGAAGTTTCCAGGTGAATACAATATTGTCAGTTATCCAATAAGTTACAATTATTGGAAACTTACGTTAGACTTAACTAGTTGTCCATTTTTGGATTTTGGTTGAATTTTGCTTGTGGGTCTGTCATTTTGAAGTTCACCAGTGCTCCGCAAAAATATTTAACTCCCCCTTCAGCAATGACCTTGATTAATATATACTTATTAGGATTGGAATAGCCATAGTAACGGTAAACAAGTGAATGGCACAAAGTAGCAATTCCAATAATTGTGATTTATTGGATGCATTCACACTTAATTTTAAATTTAAATGAAAATTTAGAAACCTGGTTTCAAAGAGCTAATCACAATTTCAAAGAGCTAATCACAATTCCTATTGGATTAGATTGATAGACTAGACAGACAGTCAAATGGAAGAACTTCCAGTTACGGACAGCAGGGAACTTTGGGAAATAGGGGAGGAGGCCTTTTAAAGTGGGAACTGCAGTATTTATATGCTCAATTTTCAAGGCCCCCTTTTTTTTGGGCTGGCGGGCCTTATGTTAGATTTGTCCTGCCTGCTTTTTTTTGGGCGGGCAGGGCCTTTTTTTGGATTTGTCCCTGCCAGAATGACAGGGCCTGGGCAAACCACTTTCAACCAACATTCAGAACTTGAAGGTAGATAAAATGAATCTGTGTTTATGATTCTGAAGTCATTTTGAGTTGTTTTGAGAAGGTACTATAGCCACACTCCCTGAACCCCAAATCCACTGCTCAACACACTCAATACTCCAGTCCTTTTCCAAATAATCCTCACTCGCATTAAACTTTCCAATTATTACCACTGAGAAGTTTAAACAGGTGAAAAACTAATTATCATAAGTGACATGTGCTGCCATGACGTTTGATCTGTGTATTCACTGATGTTGGACTTTCCAATACCTTTCCAATACCTTTCCAATAAATCTCAAATATTGGAAAAACTAAATTGTTCTGGGCAGCTTCTAAGCTAAAATCTTCCAATTAAATGAGACTACAGGTATAGCAGTGCAGATACAACACAACTTGTAAGTTTACCTTTTGTTATGTGTTCTTCCAATAATCCCTTAATATTGGAAACTAAAGGCAATCATACCCTGACTGTTTACAATTAATTTGTTCTATCTAAAGTAGGCTACAGCTGCACAGCTGTATGAAGATCAGAACCTTTGCTACTGTGAGAGCAATCAGACGGATCTTATTTTCCATCCAATCATTTCACATATTGAAAAAAAAACTGCCAGTAATAATTGACAAACCAAATAAGACCAACTTATTGGAAACACGTTTTGCTCCAGAAAGTTGATCCCCAAATTTTGGACTTTTTGTTGTGGAGCTCTGACTGCTACATATATTGCTGCTATGATTGAGTTCACTACCTCCCAACTTTGGGGGCAATCATACCTTTATCTTGTGTCCTATCTAATTATTCATTTTTGTGCTTGGTTATAGTGCCAGTTTTTGGCAGCAGCTAAAGCTTCGGCTTTCTGTTGCTGTCAGTTAGGAGCCTGGCGCCTTCCAGCAGCCAGCCGGCGCAATACTGGCAGTCACTATTGACCGCCAACTTTGGCACCTGAATTGGATTTGCCTTACTCATTTTCTTGAAATAGTTTGCTGCTCTACCAATAAATTCATGCTTATTGGAAGCAATAAATATGGTGTAACACGGCCACAGGGATTCCTCCCTTCCTCCTTTCCTTCAGGTAGGTAGCGGTGGTTCCAGGGTTACAGACCAACCCACCGCATTTTCAACACTCTCGCCCAATCTCCAATCTTTTGCTCCCACGTGTTGTTCCATGTGAAAGTTATGCTGTTCACAGCCCAGCGGTCCAATGAATATCAGGCGACTTGGACTCTAGTGTGTTCCAAGGGTTAACAACAACAAATAAAGAAGAACGAATAGAAATAAAGGAATAACATAAATAAAGAGAACAATGACACCTGCAAACGTCCCCGCTCCTTACGTCACTCGCCTCACTCCCGCTATTCACCCTTCGTCTCCCAACTCGCCACTGTTTGACTTTGACCAGGCCGCACCACTTTTGCGCCATGGGTCATCCAGAAAATACTTATCCTATAATAACATTTTCCGTTATCCGCAACACAGTTAAGCCGCACCATCAGAATTCCAGTAACACCTTTCTCCTGAGTTACCAGTCTGAGTCGCTCTGTGCCCGCCGCCTCCAGACCAGGGTAATAAGAACCACAGGGTCCCGCTCCTCTCTTCGATTTGCTTGTGTGACCTGTGTTTAGTAAGATTCCTTCCAACATCACACCCCTTGTCTTGATTAACACATCTCAAGACAACATAGATACGTTCGAAAGTCGCACATCTGCAGAACCTACACCCTCCCCAGGATAATCATGTTAGTAACCGACACATTGTTACTCTGAAACTGGGTCTCGTGGTAAGCCCTGCAAAGCTGTATAGTGGCCATCTATTTCATTCTCAGCAACTTTATTTGTCCTACTCATTCCATTGCACAGTACTTGACGGTGTGAGTCTGGATGGTGCAATCAAACCCCTCCACATGATCTTCAAAGGAAGCTCAAACGGTCGCCTCCAACACGCAGCATCATCAAAAACAAATAATGGCTTTAATTCCACAGCTGTTGTAGGATTTCAACCAAATGCATGGTGTGACACATCTGTGATGCACAACTGGATAAAAAAAGTGCTCACACCAATGATACGTTCTGAAACTGATGCCTGGCTCAAAAACAAACAAAGAAAGCCATGGTTCATTCTATTGCTTGACCATTTCAGTGCCCACTACAAACCTTCTGTACGGTTGGCTCTTGAGAAGCTCTGAGTCCACATGATCCTTGTTCCTGAATTGTGTAAATCTCAGGCACAGCTTTTGGATGTTGGAGTCAACAAACCATTCAAAGTCTGCGTCTCCAAGATGCGGGATTGCTTCAAAAATGAGCACCCTGATCTCCCATTCACTCGCGAAGCTATTGTTGATTGGGCCACCGAATCTTGGAATGGGATAACTAAGGATGCTATTGTGAACAGTGCAAGACGAATCGGTTTCTACGACGATGGTGTTGCTGCAAATTTTTTAACTGCAGAATAAATATTTTATTTAATTTAATTTGGTGAGTTTTCTTTGGGGGCAGGTTGCTTTGTTGTGCTCCTGCTGCTTGCAAACCCCGCACTTTCTTCCCATTTCATTCCTAGTCCTAGTCTTGACTTCGTTCATTTTTAATGCACTTTTCTTGACTATCTTTTTATGTTTTGGCACTGGAGTTGCAGTTTCATTGGCCACAATAACGTCACTTCCATCATGTTCGCTATCTGTAGCTTCATCATCTTCAACCAATGACAATGGCAATTTCAGCAGGGCAACTCCACAGTTATGCTTTGACTGTGCTCTCTTTGACTTGGATTCTGACATACTGTACAGTTCAACAACTTCCCCGTCCCCAACTTCATCAAGAAACCTCCAAAACCAATTTGACAGCCGCCCCTGTATACGGCCAGAGCGTCTGCTGGTTTTCCTGGTTCGGTGTCAACGGTGCATGGGACAAAGTTGACAGCACAGCCTAGCTTGACGTCAGTACCACATCCATCAGGATGTGAGGAGCATGTACGTCCACTGCTGGTCCCATACAAACCAACCATTTCGATGGTGCTACGGAAATACTGCTCTCTACACCCCCGGAGGAAAAAAATGTTTTAAAATATTTTTGAAACATTTTAAAATAATTAGGGTGGAATTTTTTAAAATGACGCCAACAAGCGCATTTTGGGAGATTTTTGGGAAATATTTCAAAATATTTTCAAAATATTTTAAAAGAAATAAAAAAAATATTTTTAAATGTTAAGAAAAATAATTTAAAATGATTCGAGGGAATATATTTAATTATTTCCAAAAAATCACAACAAATATTTAAAGTAAAGTAAATTGAAAGATTATTAAAAAAATCTCAACAAAGATTCAGAGTAAAATAAAGGGAAAAGATTTATCTAAGAATCTTTCAAAACAAAAAAACCGAAACATTCTAGAATATTGGTTTGTTAAATATTTTAAAGAGTGCAAGAGATATTAAAAAAAAATTATTTTATTCAACATCTTCATCATTCAGTTCCGCAACAACATGAGATGAATCTTGCGATTCCTCGGGATCGTTTCCAGTCTCATCGCCGCCTTCTTGTTGGCTTTGAGAGGCTTGATCTTCAGCAGGCGTCGAATGAGCGGCATCAGCTTGACGGAATCCAAGGGTCTTGTACCAGTCATTCAGCATCTCCTCAGGCTTGCTCAGTTTCGTCCAGGGATCAAGAATAATCAAAGAAAATAGTCGCATAGCTCCAGAAGTCTCCTTCAAACTTCTTTCCAGTCACTGGATTTCCGTTTTTGAAGTATTTGGCGAAAAAAAACCTAGAAACATGTAAATCAACAACATAAACAACAAATACTCACCAAAGACACAACTTGTTTCTCCAAAGTCTCCTCAGTACTCGAGAATTGAGATCCAAATTTGTGTCTTGGATCATCTTCAAAGAGTTCCTTCTTCGCTTCGTCAAAGTCGAACGGTCTTGGAGCAAGAGATTGTAACTATTTAATCAAATCAATTTAATCAAGTCCATTTAATCAACTCAACATTAATAAAAAATTTTACCTTGGATTTTAATTTGTTTTTGATGGTTGACAGAATCTTCGAAACTTTGGATCGAACAAAGGTTCCCTCAGCCGGGCGACTTGCAGCAGGAACAGGAATAAGCAACTCTTCTTTGTTTGACTAAAAATAAATTAAGTGGTGTTAGAAAATATTTCAAAATATTTTTACAAAAATATTTTTTTTTTTGGCTCAAAAATATTTCAAAATATTTTCGAACAAAAAATGCTTTTAAGCGAAAAATATTTCAAAATATTTTTGAGCCAAAAAATATTTTTGTAAAAATAAATTACAAGAAAAAAACCAAGTACTTTACCTCAAGCCAGTCAATGCACAGCTCCACGATGTTCTGGACAGGCACTTGTGGAACATCCAAATCTTTGAAGATTTTCTCGCTCGGCTTTGTGGAGATGAATGAGATTTCACTGAGGTGCATGTAAACAAAGACGCTGATCCATTTTGAAGCTTTTTCCTAATTAATGGGGTTAGCGTCAGTGTATCAATTTTGAAAATTAACAAACAAAAACAAAAACAAACTGTCCAGAGAGCTTCAAAATTGGCTTGTGATGAATCGTCGCTCTGGAGCATGGCTAGGGACAGGATGGCAGTTGATTTCTGGCTGTCTGTCAACTGTGCGAGATGAGAGAAAAGAGCAAAAATAAAAATAAAGAAGAGTGGTACCTTATGGAGCTTCTGGACCATCGCTTTCTTGGATGGACTGAAGGCCAGTGCTTGGATGATGGCATCCACATCCTGTTCGGTCGAAGCGGGTGTCTTCCTCTTTTCACCCTGAGTGGGGACACCCAAAGAGCGCACTGATGTAGCAGGAGATAAGGGAAGACTGTTGGAGGAGGAGGAAGGTGCTGGAGTTGTTGGAGTGTTGGTGATGGATGGGAGGGAGGAGAGGGAGAACTTCGGTGGCATTTTGGTGAAAAAATATTTAAGTGAAAAAAAAAATAAAAAAAAAGCCGAAGCTAAAACACAACCATAAAGCACCCTCATAAAGCACCTTGGTAAGCCCTTTTGGAGCACCTGTTACACAGTGTTCTAACATCAGTGTCACACAAGAAGAAAATGCAGGTTTGGAGTGAAATCAAAGGTGGATGGAGATGCAATGTTTGTCAAGTGATCTTGGCCAATCTTCCACCTTCCATACAACAAAGACATGAAGTGTCGCAAAAACATACAAGTCGACTTCCAAGTTTTCTCCGTGCCAACGTCATCCACAAAACGGAAAAAGGTATATTATTAATTTATTAATTTAATCAATTTTTTACCAGTTTGAGCAACATCAATATTCTAAGACGATGCCGTACTAGAGAGCCGTGATAGTCTTGAGCAAGATGATAGTCCTGATCCAGATTATTCAGACAAACTCGATTTTTCCAACGCTGAGAACAGACCAGGTGCCGAGTCCCACGCTGCATGTGCAGAATCACATGCCAATTCAAAAACTGATACACATGCTAATTCCCACGAGGACTCTCTAGCTGGTTCACAGGCTGATTCAAGTGATGATTCACATATTGGTTCCCTGACTGCTTCAGAACCTGATTTAAATGCAGATACAGATGACAAATTTAGCTCAGATTCAGAGTTCAGTGTCAATCATAATAGTCAGCGTCAATCAGAAGATGAGGAGGAAGAATTGGAAGATGCTGATTTTATTCTCGAGACTCGAGATTCCGCATATTCAGGCTGGAATCATCAGCTGAACCCTGAAAATTGGTCGCGCGGAAAATTTTTTCCATTCAGATCACTTCACGAATTTAAACTTTCAAAGCTTTTTTCACGCACAAGATCTGTCATGTACTCTAGGGATCAGGAAACTGAAATTCTTGACGTGTTTCGTACAGTTGTGCCTGATTTACCTCCCCACAACCGCATTCTGAGTCTTCGATCCACTGTGCGGGAATTATTAAATGTCCATCCTAGAGAGTGGAAATTGTCGCCGACTGTTTCTGTCTTCTATATTCCTATTGCTACGTCTATTCGATTGGTTTTCGGCAATCCTCGAATTCGTGCAAAATTGAACGTTATTCTGGTTGAAAAGGAAACTCAATCTGAACTTTGGGAAAGCTCTCGTTGGAAGGAAAGTATTCAAACGCCCATGGTTCAAATCATTCAAAACAATGAACCACTTCATATATTCATTGACGAAGTCTATTTTATCAAAGAAATAGAAGGATTTTTACCTTTCACATTTGTAAAAGATGAAAATGGCAGTTTATTTGCTATTGGATTTTCTGTTTTATTTGATTTAGATTCGGAATTTTGGTTAATTTCTGCTGATGTTAAAAAAGCTCCTGTGGAAGAATTAAAACACTGGTTCATGTGTCCCATAGGGACAAAAATATTGTGGGAGACAGAAAATGGTAAAGACGCTGAATTGGAAACATCCATAAGGAACGGTTCCAAACTTCGAGAAAAGGCTGCTGGAAAACGAGTATTTGTAGCTCCGATTTGTTTATTCAATGATGACACAAGTGGAAACGTTTCAAAGAAGTGGAACAAATATGAGTTGCTGGAGTTTACACTCGCTGGACTGCCTTTTCATGATATTCAGCAGCTGAATAATATCAACTGGATTTTCGTGAATTTGTTCAGGTTGCTCCATTTGTGCTTGCAAACCTTGTTAATCGTGCAGAACTTGAAATGTGGAGATGGATGTCCTTTTTCACATCAACTTTGTATTGCTCTCATGTTGATAAGAATTCTGCGGCCAGTGTCAATGCCGTCTTGGATCAATTTATTCTTGCAGCGGCAAAGACAAAGCACTTTGAAGGCCTAGTTCGCCCAAAACTTCATTTATTGCGACATGCCCCATACTTCATTGAACGATATGGACCATTACGAAATGTAGCAAGTGAAAATTTTGAAGGAAACAACAAAGTAGTTCGTAATGCTGTCATTCACTCAAATCGCCACAATACTTCAAAAGATGTTGCTGTGACTTTTGCAACTGACCTTTGCCTTTGTTATCTTAGTGACGGAGGGTACTATAAACTGGCCAATACATACCATCAAAATCCACACTTGATAGGTCCAGTATTCAAAGCCACGCATTCCAAAAAATTTAAAGTTCAAGATTTTATTACTGCAAAAGTTGATGGGGTCTCTTGTATATTCCGTGTGACATCAGTAAATCTTGAAAATGTCGACACAATTGAAACTCTTCAATACACTATCACTCAGCAGTCCCACTTGGGTTGTCCTAAAATTCATAAGTCTTCAACACAGACAAAGGTGTCAATCGAATCAGCAGAGTTAGTAAATGTCCAACACTTTTGCAACTTAAATTATTTTTCTTCTTTAAATGTTTTAAAATCTTAAAAAAATGTTCTCAAATATTTTAAAGTCAAAAATATTTGAAAACATTTTTTTCCTCCGGGGGTGTAGTGGAAGCACTTGGGAATGGTCTCTCCAGATCTTTGGAAGCGTTCCTGTGTGTCTCGGGTGGCAAACATCCTGTTTGTGCCATCAAGAAGAAAGACCACTACAACTCCAAGTTACAACAAGGAGAGTCATAACAACAAAAGCAATTTACTCAAATGTTTCAACATCCATTAACAAGTTCTCATTTGCACCAGCAAACCATAACAACGTGCTTGGTTTGGAATAATACTGACTCCCGAACACACTGGAAAGTTTGCTGTGACCATTTTGGGCAGTGCTCTCTCAATTCCGACATTAGATCAAAAGATCTCAAGTGGATCACAGGTGTTGCCTGATTGGAGTGATATTGAAGAAACAAACATACACACGCATTTTGCATCATTTTGATTGGGCTACCTGTTTGAATTCCAGATGGCCTTATTGAGTGATTTCTTGTATGTTGGACTTACCAAAAAAAGTACCTGCTAAATAAAGTCAGTGCCAGACTGTCAACAGCTGCACATCACTTGGTTCAATCCCATTTTGATTACTTTATTCAAAAAATTACTCCAGCTTGACAACCCTCTTCAACCGTCTCTCTTCAGTATCATATGCATACAACTTGGTGTGGCATTCCCCAATCAACTGCGCCAAGAAATTCACACGCCCTGTCAATTCACCACTAGACCACAATCCCATACGATCAGTTGCAATTTGGCCCGTCAAAGTTGCCAGCTCCTTTTCATACTGCGCCACCTTTACCAATTCATCACCCATCAAGACCTTGACTGTTTTGAGTCCCATAATTGCAGCGTACTTCTTGTCATTCAAAAGACGTGTGAATGCAGTTTTGTGAACAGGTCTGCCAGCTCTGATGGTGTATGGACGACCTGTGTACAAATATAAGGAATGGAGAAGAGGAAAAACGTTAAAAAAGAAAAAAAATCCTACCTTCTTGCAACCCAACACTGATCAATCCCGCCCGTTCAATAGCCTGAATTGGACTCTCATCGCCCTTAAACAGAGGGTGGAATCTCAAATCATCATACGAGACTTCATCATACTTTGTAAGCAACTGAATAATCTTCCACATTTGCACAGCATTCCAATCCTTCTTTCCAGCAACATCACCACCTGCAGACAACCCAACGTCTTCAAATAATCCAATCTTGCGGATTTCCGTCTCGGTTCTCACCACAATGTCATTGAATGCTTTCCTAACGGCGGCTGTCAATTCTTCAGGCGTTGCACTAGCAGCGTCGCTCAAGTCGACTTGGTGTTCCCCACTGCGGTTCAGTCGGAGCTTTTTGAGCAGCGATGTATCGCCGGCTACAACTGCTCGATGGCGTTGAGCCTTCAAGGCGGCTTTGGTTTTTTGCATGAGTTGCTCAAGATCACTCAAACGCCCTCCTAACGCTCGAATGTACTCTTCAAGCTCAGTTGGGAGTTTCTGTGTTGGTTGGAGACCGAGGCGGCGGTAGGCATACGTAATGGAGGAGTTGTAAGATGCATCGGCCAATGTAATTGTATCAACAGTTCTGCTTGGAATAGCTTGAGGTTTTTTTTGTTTTGTTTTAGCAAATTCGGAGTAAAAAGGCCAATTGAAACCAACCTCTTCCCAAAAACTTGACAGCTGCTGGATTGTCACTCAAGAAAACAACTTGAGCAATGTGGAGTTCCGTGAGAGAAGCAGCCCATTCGGCAGCCATTTCATAAACAAACGCTTGTTTTGCCTTTTCGTTTGACAAGAACCCTTCAATCACAACAATCGGATATTGAATCTCTGGAACAGAAGCGAGAATATTTTCAGCATCGGAAATTTCATTCAAGCTGGCAGCACGCGAGTGGGTCAAGTGATGGTGGTTGTCAACTGCAGATTCGTTCCTAACGACTTGAGAGGACGTAATGCTGTTCATTGCGATAGTCGCAATTTCAAAGATCTTGCGCACTTGCGACTCTACAGTAGATGAAAATCCTGTGGACAAAGTAGAGCCCGTATTTCAGCTTTTTTTGTTGTTGCATGATACAGAATACCACTGACCTGCTTTCACCCCAGTTCCAGCAGTTACTAAGGTATCCAACACAGCACCAGAGCTTACAGTCCAGTTGAACATTGGGAAACAACCGATTTGCGATGCCAAACGATTCAGCATAACATGGTCTGGTTGATTAATGAGGTCATCCAAATTAATTCTCAAAACGTAAGGCTCCGTCTTTGTGCATTTTTCAATCAAATCGCCAGAACGAGTTCCCTTAGGTCCATGAATCAACATGGCAGTTTCTACAAAGGGGTATTAAAACAAACAGGAAAAAAAAATATATAAACATAAACATGTATCAAAACGAGAAACAAATAAATAAGACAAAATACCTGGTGTATCTTTCAAATACATCATCAACTTTGCTTCATGTTCCTTTCTCTCCAACAACGCATCCGAAATACCATTTGCCTCGTCATCTTGGCCCTGTTCAGACTTTGGCAACTCGCCGTAGACAAGGTTCATCACAGAGTCCTTGACGAATTCAATAACATCATGAAGGCGTGACGAATACTTTTGGACACTGAAGCGCTCGGTAATCGTGTTTGTAACAAAGAAGACTCTCATTGGGTCAAAGATGAGGAACGAAATGAAAGCCAAAATAGCCAAAATGATTGGGAACTATTTTTGATGGAAGAAAACAACAATGTTTTTTAAAAAAAATTAAAAAACATGACCCGAAAGAAAGAGAAAAGATGTTTACACTGATTCTGGGATGATCGCGCACAAAGTTGAAGATCACATTCCGTGGAAGAGCGGGTTCGTAGGATACAAACACAGTAGTTCCATCAATCGTTTTTCCATTCATACAGACTCTTGCAGAAGTAGCCGCGCGAGAACTCAAGAATTGAATGTGTCCGACTTTTGGAGAGTCCTTGGCTGCGCCGGGTTGGACAACGACAGAATCAATCTTTCCAAATCCTCTGAATTCATTGTAGAGTTGTTCGATTGGGAGTTCTGGGCCCTTGAAGGTCAAATTGATGCTATCAAAAAAAAAAATGATAAAAAGAGTAAGCACGAAAAAAAAAAAAATGTGGATTCAATGGGTGCAAAAAAAAAGCTCACCGAGATGAAGGGATGCTCGATCGAAGATCTTCGATCCATGGTACTCCTTCGACAGGATGCGCTTTTAACTTTGTTCCCAGAGTCAAGAGTGATCGCAATCCAGACTTCCCGTCAACATACTTATCGATCGTTTCAAATGCTTCCTTCTTGTCTCCTTCGTACAAGAAACGGACTAATAGACCTCCTTCCTAAAAGAAAAAAAGAAAGAAAAAAAGAAAAGAATCAGTTAAAAAGAAAAATAAAGCAGTTGTGGCAAACCTTAATTGATGAGACTGAATTCAAGTAAGTGAAGCGACCCTTGAATTCTTCTGCGGGAGGGATCATAATTTTCTTGGCATCTTCCTTCAATTGGTTGGCGTAAAACCGGGCGTAGACATGACGTGGGTCCCACCTTGAATTAGGTTGTTCAACCACCAACCACAAAAGACACACCTTTTAAAAAAAAAAAGTGGTACCTCGACAGCTTAACTGGGAACACTCCCTCGAACCAAATAGCCAATGGTGTTCCCTTTGGAGGAGCTTCAGTTGCAGTGATTGTCGAGGCAGAAGGACTGGCCACACTTGTGTTAGACGCCAGCCTTCGATCAACCTTCAACTTTGTTGTAGCGTATGCGCCGCTCGTTGAAGACAAACGAAACGGCAGAACACTTCCGAGTGCATTGAATTGATGTGCTGTGGTGAACTTGAGCTGGTGTTGGAGACCCAGCGGCCTTATGAGCAGTGCGATATTTCGCATAAAGAA
The DNA here is from genome assembly GCA_025765595.1 of Obelidium mucronatum. NCBI lineage: Eukaryota > Fungi > Chytridiomycota > Chytridiomycetes > Chytridiales > Chytriomycetaceae > Obelidium > Obelidium mucronatum. The sequence continues at coordinate 274,100 of JAIVFH010000041.1, forward strand.
AATTTGAGCATTTCCTTGCCACGTTGTTCCTCATTATAACCCTTCCGATAAATGGCTTTTTATTTCAAATCCACATATTTGGACAATGAGTCAGTTCCATTTGTTGGAATGGAGCTTTTCAATCGCAATAATGTCGATAGCAAGCCGTGAATCTCAACGTTTTTGAATGCGGGGATCTCTTCCGGAATCGTCTTGAATGCCGGACCGCCTGCCAAGAATATAGCTCGCATATCTGGATGAGAATTGTTATAGCCATGCATTCCCTTGATATCGAAGGGCTTGCTCAAAACTCCTTGCACGCGTTTAGAGACTGCCCAACCCTAATCCATTTAAAACATCAGAGTTGGCCTATCTTTTGGAGGGAGGTTTAAGAATCAATCAAAGGAAAGAAACTCACGGGTTCAGGAAGAACGACAATCGGGCCAATTCTCTCATTTCCACGATACTCAAATTCCGCAGGACAATCATCCCGTTTCCACACTTGCCAGTTCCCACTCGTCAGACTTGCCTGTTTCCAATGATGAAACAATTCATTGAGATCTTCTCCTTCGTTTGGGTAAACGTGAACGACAACGTCATCCACAATAGAAAACCTCGCGCTATCCACAAAATCATCCAAAAACACAAACTTCTCACGCGTATTTCCAAGCCCCATCCCGTGATCCGAAACAACCACGACATTCACAACATCCCACCAATTCCTACCACTCAAGCCTTCAACTCCTTTCAGGAGCCGCAAGATGCTAGCATCCAAATCCTTCAGCTCCTTTTCCACTTGTTTCGATTCAGGACCGTACATGTGGCCTGCGTGATCAACATCACTCAAATACAGCCCCAAAAACACAGGTCTCCTCATGATCAGCCGCATTCAACCACTGCAACCCTAAATCAACTCTCCCCACATGATCCACTCTCCAATCCCACTCTCTCGCGAAACTAGGTGCAACACCACGTATCGTGGCAGTCGAGCCCGGCCACATGACGACTCCCGTAGGCACATTTTCCCGTCAGACGTGCACCAAATGGGTTCGCCTGCCTCCCACCAAAAAGACTGCTTCTGAGACGTGAAGTCCATGTAATCAAAAGTAAGGTTTGTTGGCTTGTCGCGAAAAAGGTTCCCGACGATCCCGTGGACGGATGGGTATAGGCCTGTAACGATTGTGTAGTGGTTCGGCCAAGTGAGGGTTGGGAAGGATGGTATCATGTAAGGAGCGTGGATCCCGTGAGATGCTTTTTTTTTTGTGGCGTTTTTTTTTGTTGTTTTTTGGTTTTTTGGTAAGAGCGCGACTGCGGGATACATGGGTTGGTGAACTTTACCAATGGCTTGAAGGGTTGGAGTGATGCCTCTTTTCAAGTATTCGGCACGTACTCCATCCAGGGAAATGAGGATGGTGGTTCTTGAGTCAAAGGTGATAAAGGAGGACGAAGGGTGTTGGGATGCCGTCATTGCCAAGATGGACAACAATATGGCGGTTCCACAGATACATAGCCATGTACTCCTTCTACTCTTGTTGTTTGTAGATTGGGGTTGAGGTGACGTCAAAAGTGGTGTTGTTTCTGACATACTTTTTATTGAGAAAAGCAAAGCAACTCTGCGCAAAAACCGAGAACAGACTGAACAGGCTCAAAACAGGGACGGCTTCGAAGATCGCGTCAAGGATCATCTCACAAGAAGCGAAGGAAATGTTGTGCGCAGCTCATGGCGCGCCCAACTCTAAATTCGCAAACAAGCTCAACAGGGACAGCATAAGTTTTGACGCGGGTTTTTTGTGGCTTTGATGATGCAATTGCTGTTCAAACAGCGACAAGTTGTCGATCTTGTACTTGAGCCATCTCTTGACTCCCACTTTGATCATCACGCGGTCATTTGGCAGACATGTTCTTGTATTCTGGCATTAGTTTTTGGATTATTCTGGCAGGAGAGAGTTAAATTTGATATTGGCACTGGTTGATTTTGACTCAACTTGTTGTAAACGAATCACTCGGGTGTAAGGATTCTGATGCTCCACATCATCATCGTTGAGATTGCAATTATCCAAATAACTGTAATCATTATCATCATCGCGATCACCCGTCAAGATCTTCGTCTTCATCTTTTGTAGCCCCGACAGTAGTCCACAGAAGCGGTGGTGGTGTCTGAGTCGCTTACATCTGAATTGGAAGTAGCAGTGTCATGGTTCCCATAGCAATCCTTCATGTACTCTAAAAAAGAAGGAATAAAAGATTCTGGAATCCCAGCAGTGTATCGGGTTGTATTCACGGGGCGCTTGCGAGAGCCAATCTGACCTTGAACAAAGACGTGTGAGATGCCCATTTCTTCGCGGAAACGCTTGCACTTGAGGCTTGCAACAGCAAAAGAAACGAATTCAGGATCGACAAGTCTCACAATGTCAGTCCATGCTCGGTAACGTAGGGTGTTGGGTGTGTTGTTTGCAAGACGCGTTTCAGGAGGCTTCGGAAACGGCGCCAATGAAGCTGAAGACAGCAACGCATTGAATGGTCTGTTTTTGCGGGAGTAACTGGGGGCGTTTTTCCTGATGATTCAGCCAAGAGACATGTGAGGTGGGAGACATGGTTTGACAAACAGCTGAGGTCCGCTTTCAGAGAGAGCACGCGTTTTTCAGCCTCGCTCAGGCAGCAGCGCTGGTCGGCAATTGTCTCTAGCGAATGTGCATGCAGCCGCTGGAACGACAGCGTCGCTGTGGGATTTGTGGAGAGTGAGAGTATTGACATCATTTCTTGCATTTCTTGGACGCCAAAAATGTCGCGCAAAACGGTCATCACGGACACGGACAGCGAGAGCGACGCCGACGCGCAACCGCGCGGCGCCGACGCGTGCCGGCGTCTGCGCCCGGCTCGGCGGCGCGCGGCGGCGGCGGCGTGAACAGCAGCAGCGCCAGCGCGCCGAAGCCGCAGCTGGCCCACCGCGGCGCAGACAGCGACGCCGACGAAGACGCCGACGACGACGCCGACGCCGAAGACGACGCGGCGCTCGAGCGGCTGCGCGCCGAGTGTCTTGCGCACGTGGCGCTGTGTCTGGACGGCGCGGGCGGCGGCGGCGGCGGCGGCGCACACAAACACAGGCGCGCGGTAAGAAGCGGCTCTCTTGCGCGCGCGGCTAACCAGGCGCTTCTTCGACCAGCCCGTGGCCACGCTGCGCATCTTCGAGGGCGCCCAGGTGTCGTCCGAGATCGTCGTGCCCGTCTACGCGCGGCTTCACTGTCCTCGGCCGCATCGTCAGGGATGTGTATGAAAACAATTCTCTGGAGTTCCCGTACGATGGCGTCTCGGCTGTTCACGCCCTTCTCGAAGTCACCCCACTTTCGGACACCCAGCCTAACCCCAACAACCGAATATATTCATTTTGTCGAAGACCTGCATTCAACCAATGAAACTTGTCTAGGTCCCGATGCTACTTATCCTTTGATTCCTCGAAGGGCCTATCAATTATCTCATGGCTCGTTTATTTCGTTTGGCCCTGTCAAGTGTATCTATGAATTTGCTTCTGCACCTCCCTCTTCTTCTGCTGTTGTTTCTCCTGTCGCTATTTCAAAGGTTTGTATTCGTTTTTTATTCTTTGCCGTCAAAGTCGTCGTATCTCATGTGTGGCAAAGCACGCGAATCCAAAATCCACACTCATCCAACCTTTTTTCTCCACTTGCAGCCTGAATTACGAGACCAGTCCACCTCCACAACGTCATTCGGGATAGATGTGTCAACCAGCACAGAAGATTTAATTGATTCCTCGTCGCCTGTCCGGAAAAACCAACTACACCCACTGCATCCAATTCCGGAAGATTCAAAACACCATCTGCGTCAGCTTCACTACATAACTCTCTCAACTCAACATCAACACCGCAGTCGTCTCTCTTTGCGCCGACCCAAATTATTCCTTCTCCAGTCAATGAGCCAACCCAACTTATATCTAATTTCGAAGTGAATGAAGATGACAATGATGGTGATTCAAATGGGACAGCAGAAGAGCCTGTAATCTTTGGAGGGATAACCAAAAAGGTCAATTTCAGGAATACAATTGTAGTTGACGGTGGTGGCAC